>JARWCS010339445.1:0-11646 GCA_034783895.1 Geukensia demissa | reverse complement strand
AAATGGCTTTCAATTTGCTAGCAATTTGCCAGCAAATTGAAAGCTTTTGTATAACTTTCGCCAGGCCGCTACTGTACGGCAGTTCTGCTTCATACTTAACTCACAGACAGAAATTAACCATAAGGGTGGGTTGAAAATCAAGCTTAACAACAAAAAAGGTAACTTTTCCCAACTGTGAACTCTATTCATATATTGCAAAATTGCATCCTCACTTGCATCTAGCGTATATATATTACTCCAAAGCTGTCTTTCTTGTGGAAAGATTCAGACTCAACTCGGAAATTTTTTCAGTCATCAACATAACTTTATTCAACGATTTGATTATCTATTTCTCAAATGACAACGGATATTTTCCACTTCTTTCCTTGTACCGCTTACGATGATTACCGGGAAGAGTGTAACTACTGGAACAGGAGTTGCTTAACCTTGCAGACCACCGGAAGCCGCCCTCGTTTTCGAAGTGTTCCGTGATGTTCGGTCGAGCTTTGGTTTGCTGTCGTTTTATGTGTAGTTTGTTTCTCTTCCCGTGACCATGGTTTTCTCTGTCTTCTGGACTAACGATCTTCGTCTGCTTATTTGAGATGTTCAAATTATTTTTCTATCTTGTACATACGTATGTTTATATATTTTGAGATGTGTTTACGACAAGTGAGCTCCATGGATGATTTCAAAGGCATTTTTAATAATATATGGTAAAACAATTTTTTCGATTGGATTTTTTATTAGTATTAAATGCACTGGCCTGTTAATTAGCTATCACAAATGTACACCATCTTCTACGTCTTTCTCGCTCTCTTACAAATATAAATATATTCACGCATGCTCAATGGTTATGTTTGAGATCAATAAGAAACAGGAGGACAGATAAAAGAAGAGACAGATGATTAAACAGTTCAACAATTAAAAAATCATATATGTACATATTTTTAACATGAAATGTATATGAATGTTACATTTAGCTAAAAATCAGTTTAACAACTTCCTCTAAAAATGAAAGTCCACTTGACTGATTTGTTGCCTCAGGCACAGTATATACGACCGTGGTTTGCTGGAATTATCAATCTTGAATCATTTGGCACATTTGGGGAAATTGCTACCCTGTTCAAAACGTAAAAAAGACTTTCACATAATTATCCCCCAAACACAGATATCCAAATAAAAATGTTATAATAACAAATCAGTTTTTTAATCTATTATCACAAATTATATGCGTGGAATTATATTCCTGCATACATGCTGCAGCTGAGAAATTTGTGAAAAATTTCCCAGAAGATGAAAATAAATAAAATGAAGCAACGAAACGAATATGAAAGACAAATATGAGAATTACGCAATTAACAATTTAACAACCTGATAGACTAACATGAGCACATGAACATGTACGTGATATGAAACGTGATCAATTTGAACTTCCGGCTATTCAATTGACATAAATATGACATATGTATAGTAAGATGTCAAAATGTAAAACAATACACAACCATATTTGGCATAAGTGTTCAACGGTTTAGCACCACTCATAATCCGGGCATTCGTGACTTTTCTTGGTTTTCCTCCTTGAAATGCCGTCCAGGTCTTTTTGGAGACTTTTTTTCTCTGACTTTAGTCACAAAGTTCATTAATTAGATCATCCCGGTATAAATTCCATACCCCACAGTTCCTCCCAGAGCCATAAATAACACTATAATCACAGCAAATAACAGTCCATATAAAAGTTTTCTCTGCTTTTGTCGTTTTAATTCTTCGTTGAACAGAGGAACGGTCTGCAAAAAAATAGAATAAATAATGATTATATTTATATCTTTCTGTGAACTGGTTAAACAGGATACACCGGGTTCGCCCTCTTTGATTCAACGTAACGGAGTTGCTAATGAATTCCATCCAACTCGTTTTACAAGTTGGTCATTTACGTTGGTAGATTAATTTACCGATATTTGGACTACCTGAAAAAATTGGAGGTTTTTGTTCTCGGGGCAATGATATACATTGTATTACATTTTCCGCCTGTACAACTCATGATTTCATGCCCATATTTTGTTCTTTCTAAGCTTTGTTCGTACATAAAATCTTTGATTTTTAAAGAATTTTGGGTACCCCAGGCACCTACCCGTAGTTTAAGGATCGCTGTAATCATGGTAATGATCTCTTATGTGGTCCGTTACATGTCACTCATGCAATATTATGAAAATGAAAAGATATGGGGTTAATATTAGAAACGCGAGATCGTTTCAACGGTCTTGAATTGACCCTAAGACAGGGCAACCTTTGCTTAACTGAAAAGTATTTTCAGCTCCAGACTGATTTCCAACGATAAAGATTTATTTAACTCGCAGTTGTTGAAACCAATAGTGCTTCATTTTTAAAACTATAGACATAAATCACTTTGACCTTACACACGTTATATGTAAAACTGTGGCTGATTGGTCAATGCAATGACACCATAACTGCTCGATTCGAAATCAGAAAGGGTTCATTCGACTTGCAACGCGTATGTTAAGGTTTGTCTATTACAAATATCAGCCCAATGTCGGTGGTTCTTTTGGCAATTCGAAAAAAAACAATATTTGAAGCAAAACTTTGTACATGTAAATATTTATACTTACAGTGGGTTGGTATACAGGAAGGAAATTTCTGTAATCTATACACTCCTTTGATTGTTTTTTTAACAACTGACTTTGGATTTCTTTATCAGGCACGTATACTGCTAAAACGTCACATTTTGCCTCCTTTTTGGATAAATCCTCTTTCTGACTCCCTATTACAATATTAGTGTTGTACATTTTCTGATTACTGAAAAAAACATGGTAAAATATATGGTATTATTACAAAATTTATTGCTTGTAAAGACAGGAGAGCGAGGACTGCGACCCTTTGTTGATTATTATACATATGAATGTTGTAATTTAGGAGATCCTTGGACTGCTCAGGGATTTTTTTAGTTTAAATTTTTATTTTGTATATTTTATTAATTATTATCAGAGACATATAAAACCATGTATCTGTTACTTTTAGCTTTGTATAACAACTGACTGTAATTTACAAAATCCCATGTTAATATCTAAAATACCGAAAATTATCAAAATCAAAAATTTGAACATCATAAGTACAAGCATATACATATTAAAATTTGTAATTTCATATTGTTTACAGTTTCGAATCATTTGGACTTCTAGGATTCAAGTGATTTAAACTTAATGAAAATGTGAACTGTCATATTGCTTCTTTTACTTGATAACTGTGATGATAATGTCTTCGTCTGCGACAATTTAAAAATAAATGTGCAAGTTCTTTGTTTGATTGTTTTTAATTAAAAAAAAAATACTTACCGCTTTGAATAATCAAATTAAATCACATTTGCAATGAATTACAAAATGTATAACCTCTCAATCATAAGCTATGTTTCAATATTATTTACAAAACTTATTGTTTATTTATATGTAAAATTTACACTTTAAAATGAGTCAAAGTACGTATTCTATGACTATAATTAAAAATAATGTATGAAATGTACCTAATAACTTCTAAAAGTTTCATAAAGATGAAGCTGTAATTTCCGCCGGAAAATTTTCCGTGACAAAGTTCACAATCTATATTAATATATTTAGCCTTACACACTGAATTTGTTATTTCCTGCCTTAACCATAGTTAATTCACAAATAAACACAAAGTTACGTCAGTGCAGTTTTATGGGTATTTTATAGCGTCGTATTTGTTTTGAAGTTTTTTAAAAATATAATTGATTTAATTATCAGATTAAGTCAATCATGTCCGAAGGTGACAGATTTCTCTCCGGCCAATTATGACACCTGAAGTAAAACAGATGACATTGTGATTACAGCAATTATTGACATCAAAGAAATCTCCAGGTGCAATTAGCTGTCTGAGAAATATCAATTACAGTATTTCATATAAGTTTGACCGCGCACAGGACTAATTCAGGTTTTCATATTTCTCATATATTGGACTTTAAGACATAAAGCTGTAAAAACGAGAAAAAACATTTTTATATATACTGATTTATATTACTAAGAAATTAAAGTGAACGTACGAGGAACTGAAGAGAAGTACATATCTAATTAAAAAGAATGTGATGAGCTTTAATAATTGATAGCCATATCCGTGGTCAATCATTGATACTTAAGAAATAAAAAAAAAACATCATAATCATATCGCACATTGATTAGAGTTGTATGTACCGGTATACTTAATGAAAATAGATTTTTCGGCCAGAATAATTATATTTAACAATAAATATGCCAAATCAGGTTAATCAATAATAATTTATGACCACTATCCGTCTACTGTTCATGTCACTCATTTACACATCAATCATAGTTTGGAAAAAATGTCTGTTTTCTGTATTCGATAATCACTCCAAATTACCACTATTTTTTTCTGTTTTAAAGCAAAGTACATTTTAAACTTTAAGTCACTACAAAATTAGTAAAATTAAAGTAAAATAGGTCCAAAAATAGCACGGAAATGTACTGCGCCTTGTCAAATGAGGTTCACTTACGGAAAAAATAAAAATTACGTCTTTTATAAAAAAAATGTCATTAAGGGAAGGGTTTCCTTTTGTTTCAGGTTATATACGGTATATTTATAGGTTTTATACCTTTCAAAATATGCACCCCCAGATCCCCAATTCTACTGTGAGCACGGTAATTATCAGAGATCGTTCGAAAAAATAAAGAGGAGTGCTAACTTTAATTGTGTCGTAATCGTGATAAGTCACAAATCTAAGATGAATAAACTACCAATCGAGGAGCCTATCGGAAAAAGGAGGTGTGGGGTTCGGGATGGGGTGGGGGGTGGTTGAGATTTAGCAACAACATTGGAGTTGAAAATCCTCTTGACATGATCCTTAATCCCCCTACCTAATGAGCAGTAGACGTTCGGGGAACACACCTTTAATATAAGGTAAGGTTTACCTCCCAAATAAGGTAGGGTCCTCATCAGATTAACAATGCACTGAAATAAAATATTTTAAAATGAACCATAAATTACACACGTTCAACCCTCAAACACCTGCTTAAGGAATGTCTTTGTTATCTAGAATATTTAAATATCTTGGTTATTGAGTTCTTTAAATTATAACAATGTTTGACTCGAGAATCTTCGATTTTGCAATGCTGAAACATATATATATATATATATAATACCATAAACAACTTCGTTTTTCGGTGCTGAAAAAGAAAACAAGAACTTGAAGGAAACACTGATAGATAGAGCGACGAGACTGAATCTTCTTTTTCTTTTATTTATTACCAAAATGTTTAATTTTAGAACGAAATAATATTTTTACATTACAATTATAATACTCTGCGGCGAATCCATTAAAGCATGTGGACGGGGTGGTAAGTCTCACCATCTTTCTCTTAAAAACAAAATATGGATATTTTTGGCAATGTATTGATATCCTCCCTTTTAAGTGTAACTTTTGTTTCGCAAGTTTAGCTGTTTCAAAAGTTCTTGACCAGCCAAGAACATGTTTTTCCAGGACAGATTTAGGATTTGGGGTTAGTTAGGGGTGATAAAAAACACACAATCTTGCCGAGCGGAGCGAGACAAAATTCTATTTATTTTTTATAATAAACAAAAAGAAAACCATATGAATTTCTTTCTTTCTTTGATTTTTAGGGGGAATTACTCCATCCTGCGATTAGCCCATACATGGCCAACCTATATGACTTTACTGTAATAACCAAAAGAAATACTTATTAATAAGTCAAAGTTGAGACTAACACCCTAGATCAACGATGACTTTAAAAAAAAAAAATTCTACAAATTCATATTACATAGAAAACTGCGAAAGTTTCAACATTATATTATATGTACTTACCTTTTAATTTATTTTATTCCCCTTTTTACAAGTTCTGAATGACCATCGTACGTGTTGTTTTATGTCGAAATATGTTCTTTGTGTCTATGACTTCCTTTGTGTAAAATTACTGGGTTAACCCCATATGACGTAAATTTTTAGTAGGCTATATTTAGTATCAGTATGTGGGATTGGTCCAATGAAAACACATATAGTTATTTAAAGGTTGTTGTTTTGGGAAATACACCAGAGGAATTCGACCCAATCTAAGCCGTTGTGTAGGCTGGAGTTGAAGTCAACCATCATAAATGTTCGATAAATTTAATCAGGAAGACATTCATATTAGACGAAGAATTAAAATCTTAATCTTATGATTATACAAAGACGTATCTACAACAATTGGACTGACCGAAACGTGACTAAATAATAAAAGGGGGATAAATAATATAACAAACTTCATTATATAAATAAATCTTCAAGAAAAAAACAAAATAAAGCGGGCCAAAAATTACAAACCTGTAATTTTTTTTTGAAATAGGGTGCACGAAAGAAGCTATAAAGGACCATTTTTTGGCAAAATGTAATTTGACTTCCACTTTCTGACCAGTAAGTGACCATGAACTGCACCCCTGTCCCACTTTCCATGAGAAGTCTTTAAAATATTCCATAGTGTAGTTTAGTCCACAGTGAAATATATGATTGAAATAAAGTGAATGATCGACGTTGGTGATGACGTTTACAGTCTCTGAATCTTTGTTTCAAATGAAAATAAAAATTGCAGAAACTAACTTTATTGCACACGAAGCGACCTTAGTGTCATGTAATAAATTCTCTTAGTTACAGCGGCAGATCCAGATCCAGAGGAGGTGGAAGGACCCCCCCCCTCAAAATGAAAAACATATATAATAAAATCGCATGAATTTCCTTTAATTTATGAAAAAATTACAATTTCCGCCTCCCTAACTCAAAACGTTGGACCCCACTGAAACGCGCTTAATTCCACTGAAAACTTAGGAGAACATTCGGAACATAAAACTCAGAACATGCAGAATATTAAAGAAGAGTCAAGAAGCTTTGTCTGATGGAATAAGATCTTGCTGTTCATGAATTATTGTAGCAGAAAAATACAAAGAAATAAAGGCACAAATAAAAACCTGGTTTTTTGTAAGGTCAGAATTGTTCAGTTTTAGTTTTTTGTTGTATATTTCTGTCGTGTTTTTTATTTTTTATTTGTCCTATTTTCGAATAAAGCGGTGGTCACGAAGGTCGTATTTCGACAGTATATCGAATGAAGCCCTAATTTAATCACGAATAATATTTCAAACTTTAGAAAAAAGCTGGATATCTGCTCATATTAAATGATTTTTCACATATAGATTTTGGTTGTATAGAAAACAATGGGCGCCTCTCTCGACAAAAATGGTTTGCTGATGAAATGTTATATTAAGATGACCCGTAAAACCCAGCCAAAAAAATTTGTAGAAGTGTTCGACCAAGACTTTACGAGCAAAATGATCCAAATTTGGTCGTGAAAGTCGCAGATTAGCACCTTTGTTATCCTTAAGCTAGATTGTGAAGTCATCACTGCTGCCATATTGACAATTGTGTCTGTTATGTATTTTTAAACAAACTGCAATATTTTAGCTTATATTAGAAAATTTCATTTTGTTGGAATTTCACGGCAATGTGACACGTCGTAAACATTACCTTGTGTTCTTGTCTGCCCCTTCGTTTTCTCATTTTTTTCTAACAACGTTTATTAGACCTGTACTCATCTTCCCAAGTGAAGGGTCCAGTATGTTCCTCACATAATTGATCCAAATAAACGGTGAAGGGGGATAGTAGTGGACCGAAAATCACTGACTTGGAAAAGATACAGCCAGGATCTACTAGCTGACTAATCAAACTTTTAATTGAAAAAGTATAAATTGAAGATGGACGGTGACGATAGATTTACCGTCCGATTTAATAGTTTTCTTATAAAAATGATGTTTATTTTATTTTATTTTATTTTTTTTCATTTTATTTTAAAAAGTGGTACCTTTATCTATAGTTTTAAAAAGGACAAAGTCACGAAACTCTTTCAACCAAAATTGTTTTATCGGAAATATACGTACTATATAATTGCAATTACAATATATTTAGAACAAATACAGATCGGCACGGACTAAATCGAGTTATTTCTTGCAGTTTTATCCGTTTTTTTACAAGTATGCAGCTGCAATTAAAGTCAACCCAAAGTTGTAAACTAAAATATCCAATAGTCTTAGTAATAAACTGTTAAAATTCCAAAGGATGAAAGTCTAAAAGACGTTTTAAATAAGTTATAGTGGTTTTGCTATGGTATGTTTATTTCACCTTGTTATAGTTTAGGAGAGTAAATTGTTGAAGTACGAGATCATTGAGATGGACAATAGCACTGGTTGATTATGACATAAGCGATAGTTGCAATGGACAACACATACACAGATAAATGAGAACTACAGAAAAAATAAACTGTTAACTACTTGAAAAATGAAGAAGAACAGATATGGGGTAAAGGTCGAAGTGACTACATGCTTCAAAACTTAAATCTAGAGGTCTCCACAAGAACTTTAACATGAAATTCCACACTTGTGATAGGTATGTGAAAATTTGATGGTGTTAGACATGCAATGTTAAATCCAAACCCCCCAAAAATGGTGGCCAAAGGCAAAACCAAAGTAAAAATAAAAATAAATAAAATAAAAAAACCTAAATTGACGTATCCTGAAAATCATGTCCTTTATACACCCTTTCAGTCCATGTATTTATGCAGTTTTGACAAGTTAATGCCGTAGAAGCTCATGGTATGAACATCCATGATTTGAATTGGATGTTTCTATATTGGTACCGTATAGATTCTTGGTCAGCATCAGCTAGAATATGAAGGCCAATACGAAAACAGGCAATGGAATGTTTTACGTTGTGAATCCATATCGGCCCTGACGCGCCATCAGAGAGCTTTATGACCTTTTCGGTTGTACTGCCTGGCTTAAACTATGAGCAGTTAAAATCAACCACTAAAATGTATTTTTTCCAAATGCATGTGTTAAAGAATAATTTTCCTTGAATTTTCAAAGAAATTAATACATTTATCAAAACATATACAAAATATGTGATAAATTGATCATAATATGTCCCTTTACATATCAACCGTGATATTATTTCTCATCCAATATTGTCCCTTGGGCTAAAGTCCTCAGGGCCGATATGGTGATCTCGGGATTTTACCTAGGTTGATATGGTAAAGAACAAGTAATACTCTTATACATATCATTTTCCATATCAACCCAGATATCATCCGGAGAGCCCAATATCGGCCACATCGACATACTGGTAGAGGGATGATACCAGGGTTGATATCGAAAGTGACATGCAATTGTTACTGTATAAAAACTATCTATAAACTTTCACTGCAAGTTAGAAGCAACTTAAGCTCCGTTGACAAACCCCAAAATTGTTTTATCAATCATTTATAAATGAATTTAAAACTGTTCAACGCTTAAATTTTGTAACATCAAAAACAAATAAAGACCATAGTACTTTCCTTGTTTATTCTTTATAAACAAAACAGCAGTCAGACTAAGTACAATTTTAAATGTTTACCTAACAAAGAATAATTTCCCCATATTATCTACAAGGTTGGCATGGTTACCTAAGAAATTTTTAGTAATACCACAGATAAAAGTAATATGTCTTTATAATAGATGGATTACTTGAAGTAACATGGTAAATTGGCACAATAGCATTTGATTAGTATTGTGTTATAAAAATAATCTTTTGCACATTATAGCTTTTTGGGGCTAATGATGTGGAACGATAAATATAATTATCTAATACATGTAAATGTCACTTACCTTATCAACCAAGATATCATCCGAAGAATCTCATATAGACATGTTCAGTATTAGATATATTTTTTGTGAATACAAACAAAATAATCTTGTTTTATTTAGCAGAAACTGCTCATATTAATAACAGTCTGACAGTAAATCCGGATACTACAATAAATTTGATGTCACAATTCACTATGATGGCTGATATAGATTTTAAATTTTAAATCTATATCAGCCCTCGTATAACAATACCATTTAAATTAGCTCCATAGTAGACATGAGAAAACAACTTTTTACTATTATATTTGTAATAATATATGTACCATTTCAGTCATATAAGTCATCAAACCGGCTTATTGCCAGTCGGCTTTGACTTAAGGCTCTCTTTGGACCAATATGACGACTTAAGACATATACAGGGCTAATATAAATGTAGTAACACTATGTCATTGAACCCTTGTTTCGTTCTTTGTTTATTGTGAAAGGCTAATAAACTTGTGCATGTGTCCATGACAACTTTCGCACTGCTACTAATAAACTAGTGCTCACTGATTTCAAAAACACTTATCAATTGTGCAGATGTCCTTTACAACTATACTAAGTGTCCTTCACAACTGTCGCACTTAAACTGACTTATGCCTATCATAACTTGATGAATCAACATTACATGTCGTGGTAGTGACCAGTATGAAGCGGCGCATTTATGGAACGTTACTTGTAGAGCAAAATATATCAAATAATGATATTTTCTTTGTAATCATATAATTTTCGTATCGAATGGATGACGTATATTTTTTTTCTTTTCTTTCTATTGAAATAAGGTTGCAGATGTAAGAGTATATCATTGCATGCATTTTCATATTAGTTCTGTATCATTTGAATTTCAAATAAAAATATTTCTTACGTTAGGGGTGGAAATTCTTCTTTCCGGATAATTTTTCGTCTGATTTTTCCATAATTCATTGTTAAAGCCCAAATCAACTATAACAGATGTCCATCTCAACCATTTTTCCGTAGCTCACCCTCAGTACATTGACATTATACTTGAAAAATACGTTTTAAATATTAAAATTCATTTGTTTAAAAGATGAAAAAGACCAACTAAAGATAATTTTTTAAATACTGCTGAATTCAGAAATATGCAGAGAAGAACAGCAATCTTTGTGGCCATTAATGATAATGATCTATTCTACATTCTGTTCAGACCAGCTTTTCAAGCTTTTGGGATTTATTATTATGATTAAGGGCTCATATATACATCGTCGCGCGATTACCGCACGATGTCGTTCGATTCTCGCTGGGATTTAAAGTATAAAAGGGGGGTGGGGTTGAAAGTTATTAACGTTCTACACAGCAAACTAATGCTCTCAGTCGGATGGGAAAAAGTATAAACAAACCACGACAAGTATTTATAAGACCCAGCGATTTTCGCTTGACCTCACACGACATCGCGCGACGATCGCTTTTGAAGTGTAAATGAGCCCTAACGCTTCCAACATCTTCATTTGCAAACATATAATGTCATGTGAACAGAACATATAACGGAGTGTTCAGATCTGGGTTTGACGACGTTAATATCCAAATTTACAATTATGATAATGTTTTAAATAAGATTATAAAAAAGCATACGGAACCACTTCCCAATTGGGAAAGAGATACATAACGTTTTCAGAGCAATTACTGGCTTAGAAGTGCATTAGAATGTTAAAATTGGTGGTTAAATTCTAGTTTTTATTAAGTAATGGGTTTCCATTTTCAGTAAAAGGCATTCGTACAGCTTGAAATAGGTTTTAAAAAAACAGTTCCGTACCGGATCTTTTCTTGTGAGAAAACGAGTTGAAAAGCCTTATTGTTTTAGCCTCGGTGGTGTAATGGTTAGCGCGCTCGCCTTGAGTGCGGAAGGTCGTGGGTTCGATCCCCGGCCGGGTCAAACCAAAGACATTAAAATTGGTATTTGCTGCTTCTCCG
>JARWCS010339435.1:0-11646 GCA_034783895.1 Geukensia demissa | reverse complement strand
GAGTTCTCACTAATGATTTTTTCAGAAGAGTCCAGGGACCAATGGGATTTAGTGATGATGAATCTAGGTCAAAGTAATACAGCCAAATTAAGTTGTCGTTCATGTTTAACCTAATTTGATAAAATATTTCATGAAAAAGTTTATGCATGGACTCACTGTAGTGAAAACCCTGCAGTGCACTAGTTGTAATGCAACTACCTAATTATAAGGTTTTTCTGCTTTTTTAAGCAAAAATTGAAAAAATAAATAAATCCAGCAGAAACATTTTGTCATGACATGCTGACTTAATTTTTATTCTTTGGTGCTGGTATATCATTCAAGATGACTTTCATTATTGAACTTGATTATCATTATACCCTAGTAAGAATCATTTGAAATATGAAATCCTGAATGAATTGCAACTAAATACAGCATGAATGATCTTCATTTGTGTTTACAAATACCATAAATTGGGATATTTTGGTTGTAGTTTTAGTTTGGTTAATTTGGCACCTGTTCACTAAAATTTGTTCCATTCCAAAAATGTGTAAACTTCATTGAACAAAACTATAATATGAACTAAGATTCTTCTTAGTTATTACTATAATATGGTTGATTAAATTTTGTTTTTTTCCATATTGTTTCCACCAATTATGTATAGACAATTCATAATTGGTGGAAACCGAACAATATGGAGCATGTTGCACTCTGTAATTCTCAGTATGTATAAGTTCACAAGTAAATGATGTTTTTCTATTTGCACTTTTGATATATCTATCAGTCAGACCAAGGGATTGAACAACAAAGCTCAACACAGTTTTCTTCATAAGGTCAAAATAAAACACCAAAGTAAAACATGTACTTTATACTAGGGTAGTCAATGTTTCATGTAAACAACAAGCAGAAAAAAGGTCTTTGATAAATGAATTTTTTTGGTCAAAGAGTGAAATTTTCAGGTCAAATGAATTTTTTGTAGAAATTTGGCATAAATTTGTAATGTAATAAAAATAAATAAGGCCCTCTTGTTTGGAGCAATTTCATCAGGGAAGCATGCTTTTTGTCACAGTTTTAAAAAATATTTATTTATGAAAAAAACTTAGTTGTTTATTTGTAATATGCAATTGTGTCTGCTCATTGTTTACATTAAAAAAAAATGACTACCCTTTGTACAAATTTGTACTACCAGTACGTACAGTACAGATAAATCACTATGATCATGGAACTGCTCTTTTCAGTGGTATTGTTATAATTCCAATATTGATTGTAACCTTAATTTTGATTGGCTAACGGTTTTTATTCATGTTTTGAAGAACTGAGTTAGTGTATGAATTCTCACGGTGCATGAAGTAGTCTGTTTATTTGAATGAATTATAAGGCTAAAAATAATTGAAATATTCAACAATAAATGTAATTATAAGGAATGAACACTGTTTTTGAGGTGTTTATCAGTGTATAAACTCGACAAATCACTCACAAACTTTACGTGAAGCCTTTTGGGCTTCATTTAGTTTGTGAGTGAGTTGGTCTCTTTCATTCACTGATGAATGCCTAAAAAATAGCGTTTATTCCTATAGTAACATTTTTGCTGTTTATCCAAGCTTATAATTTTTCCTGAAGTGATAGTGTTGAAGAGAACACCTTAAATGCAACAGAGAGTAAAAAGATAGGTCAAACTGTAAAAAAGTTACATAGATTCCACCTAAGAGGGTAGATGAACTTTCACAGTGATTTAACACCCTTTCTGTTCTGTACCCCAGTTTCTACTGTTTAGGATCCCTAGGTGTGAATTAAAACAGAATGTATTTCTTTGGTAAGACCTCTATTTTCTTAATGGGACCTGTCCAGTGAATTGAATGTGGTTTCCATTGAAATTATTCCATAACTTCTTTTTTTAATAAATGACTTATTTTGCTTAATATTTGACCTCAACTATAACAGGACATATGTTGAAACTTGTTATTGAAGAATCATCTAGCTAAGTGTTAGATTTCAATTTTGCTATAAAAATTGCTGAAACAAGCAAGGTTGCAAATATGACGACAATTTGTTGGTAGAAATTTCCATAGTACATTTATTGTTATTGATTTGAAAGTTCCAATTGAATAACTTGATTGTCTTTCAGAGTTAAAGGAAGTCAAAGAAAAACAAAGTGTTTTGTATAAAATGGTTTCATCAACACCAAAAAAAAAATTACCACAATTCCAAACCGAATGGATGACTTGTCAATTAGTTCAATCAGTATGTATATCATATATTTGATTGTTTATGCTTGTACATTATGTATGTTTCATAAGGGTAGTTTTAGCTAACTTCATCCTAAAAGCCATTGCAGCTTTTGACATCTCTTTGCATCCAAATAGAAATTAAACAAGAGGTTGTAATAATGACAGCTGCTGAATATTATATCTACAGAAACGTTTCACTTAAGCTAATTTTTAATTTCCATGTCATCATTAAAGTCTAAATCTGGAAATCATCAATTGGCATTAAAAACACTCTTTATTAATTGTTTGAACGATATAAACAATTTTTATTGCTATATATACAAGGATAGATAGTCAGATCAGCTTATAACTATGCCAATCTATACACTTCATGGTCAGCCATTTCAAATTGAAAATGCAGTTTGTGACGTCACAACCTGTACATGATAATGTTAAAATTGGATGACAGTCCCGCACAAACAGATCAAACTGAGAAATATGGCAAATTTTGTGTTTATCAGTTTAGTACAATGCATTTGAACTAGAGTTAGAAATCCCGGGAGACCTTTTTTTGCTTTCATTCATAAATGCGTATAAAACAAATAAAAGTAATAAACCAGCAATGAGAAAATTTAGATCTGGAAATACAATGAAAAATACAAATAAAAATCCAAATTTAAAATAATGACAGTGACTTGTTACCACTCAGCAACCGATGTTGATTCCTCTGTTGTCATATACACGTTACCTGCTGTTGTGAATAAGATCAAGCACGTTTGTTTATAATTGTACCAGGTAAATCTCCTGCTGGCAGTGGTGGCATTATACATGTACAGGATGTTTATTGGGTGATAAGTGACAGTGAATAAATGCGAAAAAAATATATCTAATCAATAGCCACTGATGAATAACTAAATTTATAAAAATTGATTATGCGTAATTTATACACTATTTTTATTAAGACAATGCATTTAAAATTTTAAGAAAATATTTTACACTCAACATTTTCTTTTGTTTCTCGTTTTATATTACACATATATCTTGATTCTTCGCAAGTTTTCTTTTTGACATTCTTTGAACAATTTTTGTCAATATTGTGAATAAAATCCGATTTGATTCTTTTTGAAACAAGACCAATTTAACAATATTGTCATTTTGAAATATTTTCGGTGCAAAAAGTACTCTAATTTAATTTATTTGTGTATGTGTGTTTATTTCAATTTATGAAACCGATGCCAGAACAAGGTTGAAAAAAAATGGCAATAAACTGAAAACAGTCATAATAAAACAAGGCTTATTCATGGCTTATAATTAACTTAACTGACCGACAAGAGAACAATTAACAGGTAAGGAAGTGGACCACACACGTGAGGCTTGATTAGGGTATATTGGGATACGGGATATTTGCCATTTTACTTTTAGGGACATGGGATATTAGACTATTTACTTAATGGGATATGGGATATGGGATATTTCAATCTTCAAAAATTTAAGGGATATGGGATATCTAGAAATAATTTTGGCGTTATGAATTTTTTGAAAATATTTTTGGGGTTATTGGGGCAAAATATTTTAGGGATACAGGATATCAGGTACCCCCCTAAACAAGCCTCACACGTGTCTTCACACCTGCAACATAGTCGATTGTGACACTGTTGAGTTTGTATAATGACAATCAAATAATTAGATTTTGGCTACCTGTATCAAAATTGCATTTTTGTATTGCTTTGTTTCCCATTTTATCAAGTTTAATAGAAAGTATTGTTTTCATTTTATATGTGTTCATAATACACGAAAACAAAAGATATTCTTATAAATAATACATGTAATGCTAATACTTTCTAATAAATTCAGAACTATTATCTGCAAGAATATTTCTAAATCACTCAGGTCTAAGAAACTTTTTAAAATTCATAAGGAGTATAGAGTTTAGAACACATTCTATCATTCAGGTCATTAGTGTGACCCTTTTCAGACCTCTGCAGCTGATAGTAGTGCCATTTGTTCAAAGATGGCTGATCTCCACTTACCAGTTTTGTTGATATGATTTTTACAATTTTTTACTGTTCTATTGGAAGTAAAATTACTTGAACTTAATCATATGTTTTGTCAATATGTCTTTTACACATCAGTAAAGCTCAAATGTGCAACGGATCTTCCCTTTAAGTATTCCTGAACTGAACTTAACTTAACTTCAAATCATTTGGTGATTGGAGATGCATGAATATTATAGAAATTGAAAGAAGAATATTATTTTGCACAAGTTTGGAATTATTACTCTTTTATTAACTCTTTTTTGTTGTGTAATGATGTTTGTGCCACTTATATTTCATTTATAATGTTGAAAAGCAGTATAGTGAAACCTCTCTAAACCAGCCCCTCTGAAAACTGGCAAACGTCAGTATACTGGCCACTTGATTTTGTCCAAGTATTGCAAATTCTATAGAATAAAATCTTTATAAAGTGGCCAGCCCTCTAAACTGGTCAAAATATTTGGTCTCAGCAGTGGCCGGTTTGGAGAAGTTTCACTGTATATTATCTAAGTTATATGCCTCATAATATGCATATATTTGTAATGTCTTTTATAGAAATAGATATTCCCTTTCAAAATCAATAAAGAAAGTTTGCAATATTCCTTTGTATTTTCACACAAGCTGTTATTCACCACTGGAAAAGCACAGACGTGTTCTGATTATTGCACTGATTACAAAACAAAATAAATGGCAGCTCTCATTCTGAACAACAGAATGCCAGAAAATACTCCCAAGAAGACACAGGAGCTTTAGCAAACTAGGTTGTATTGAATAATTATGAAATAATTTATTCAATCCTATATTTTGAGGATTATTTTAGTGAGGTTTATATTGCCCACCTCTTATATAAACTTTCTCGCGATCTTGCCAATAGTTTAATTGTACCCCACTCCTCGAGTGGGTGGTATTCTGGAATGACCTTGTCTGTCCGTCCGTCTGTCTGTCATTCCGTCCGTCTGACAATAAATTTTCATCACAAAAATCTCATCTTCTGAGTAGGGATGTCAATTTTGATGCAAATTAACACTCGGGTACTGGCAACATTTGCCGAGCGATACTTGAGTACTGGATTGGATATCGACTGAAACGAGAAATAAGGGCTACCACATTTTTGTTACAAAAGACTACAAGACTTATGCTGTTGATGTCATCAAAAAAAAATTATTATAATAACTTTAGTATGGCATGTTATCATAAATAGCGCAAAAAAAAGAAGATTTTAGATTACTGTCAATTGAAGTTTTATTTCAAACAAACTATGATTTATTGTAAATACCATTGTGAAAACAATCGTTGATTGGCAAACTGTTTATATAGTTTTTATATGACTGCAAAAAAAACTTTACAGCCAATTTTTTCTATCTCTTACCGTTTTCGAGATAAAAGGGGCCAAAGGCGCCAAAATCACCATTTTTAGGGGCTCAAAGAATTTTCATTTTTCATCCAATTTTGATGGGATTTTTTCATTGGATTCCTCTCAATGAGAGATTTAAAAATGCCTACAGCCGATTTTTTCTATCTCTTACCGTTTTTGAGTTTAAAGGGGCCAAAATCACCATTTTGAGGGATATATAAAATTCTCAATTTAAGATTTTTCTTGTTTGATTATTTCAATCACTGTGTGAAACAAATTATTGTGTCAAACACATTATTGTGTCAAACATATTATTGTGTCAAACATATTACTGTGTTAAAAACAGTATTGTGTCAAGCAAGTGCTAGAACCATGTTTATCTAAAGTGTTCTGTTGTCGTCATGCTCCGGTCGTATCATGCTGTGCTTGCAAAGCTCCTCAGTTAATGATTTGTCAAGTGGTCATTTCAACAAAACAATCTTCCTTATAATGAGTAACAATCATATTATTGTTAATTTACTAAAACCAATGTTGATATCAAACATCAATCAATTATTCCATGCTAATTAATAACTATATTTAAAGGTTCTGTGATACATAATGTTTGGAATGACTCAAGACTAAAACAAATGTTTTAAATTATATTTTCTTGTGAACTTTTTAGTGAAAAAAATGCACATGTGTCAATACAACTAATACAATAAACTGTTAAAAGCTTAAGTCATATCAAATTTTTAAAAAATGATAATTTGATTGGTTGAGCAAACATACATAAATCCTATACATTACATTAATTCAACTGATTACTCCAATGCCATTTTGATAATCGATACTCAAACGGTCCAAACGATTCTTGAATACCCGAGTACTCATTGATAACCCTACTTCTGAGAAAGATTTTATGTATAAAAAGTTTTCAAAATTGTAAATTCAGAAATTTTTGCATGCATCATTGCGATTTATGGATTGCAGACACAATGCCTGTTTTATTTTTGGGATTATTGAATAGTACAAGGTAAATAAAAAATGAAAAATGTGAGTTTTAATTATTGTGATTCTAACCATGCCACATTTTTTTGCAATAATAAAAAAATAACAATAAATTTCTGAATTTACGGTATGTAGTCCTATATTTATATCCTACATTCTTGATTCTTATTATTGGATCATGGTTTTATTTTAGATTTACCCTCAAGCTTAAATACACATAAAGTAGAGGAAGAGAGAGACCCTGTTGAAGATGATAACAATACTAATTTTGTAAAAAGTAAGTATGAAAATACTCAAACAATGTTATTTTAAAGGTAAATCTTACACCTGTGTGACGAAAAATACTTCTTGAACAAGTATCGGCTTTCTTGTGTTGCACTAGTCATTAAACATGTATAGATAGTTTAAATGTCATTGTAATATTCAATGTGCTAACTGAAATTAGTTGCAAATAATTGGAAACATCTGCATTTAAGGCGTTTGTGTTATGTTATCAATCAGGATCTATCTTTTCAACTAACAAGAT
Source organism: Geukensia demissa (assembly GCA_034783895.1). Taxonomy (NCBI): domain Eukaryota; kingdom Metazoa; phylum Mollusca; class Bivalvia; order Mytilida; family Mytilidae; genus Geukensia; species Geukensia demissa. The sequence continues at coordinate 4,560 of JARWCS010339435.1, read as the reverse complement.
TTCTGGAAGGAGAAATTTATTGTAAGACTCTGTGGAATATTCTCTTAAAAGTATAGAAGAAGCACATCCATAAATAACCCATTTGCTAAATATTTATAAGGAAGACACCTCTCAGATAGTATGCAGATAAGTTTGACCTGAACCTATGTGTTGAACAACAAATTGGATAAAATAGTAAAACGATCAAAGAAAGTGTAAATTACTAAAGAAATAAACGCTTTTTACAGTGTATGAACAAGACCAACTCACTAACAAACTAAATGAATTCCTTTAAATTAAAGAATGAGTTATTGAGTTCATTCACCTATGAACACCTCAAAAACAGTGTTTATTCTGTATAATTTCATAAATTGCTAAGCATTTTAATTTTATAAACTGAATATTTCATTCAGACAAACAAACTACTTTACGCATCATGTAAATTCATACACTAACACTGTTCATCAAAAAATGAACAAAAATCATGAGCCAATCAAAATTAACGTTACAATCGATATTGGAATAATATTTGTATATTACTGTGTGTGTAAAATAAAAGATATGGCATTTATGTGTTGAAGACCACACTCCATTCACTGGATGGAACTCAACTATGAAACTATAGGTCTCCACAAGACCTTCAACAAGTGTTGAATCCACTTCTTATGGTGAGCTTTAGAATGCCCCACTCAACAAAACCTTTTCATGTAAAACAAAACAAATCCTGCCTGAATGCAACAGCAATAATAACCCCAAAAACCAGTAAAAAAGCACAAAGACTAACTAACGACATCCTAACTTGGGACAGACACATGAGTCATGTGGTTGGGTTGAACATCTTTTGCTGGATCCAATCCCTCCCCCACATTGAGGTCAAAATTTAGTATTTTTTAAACATTGTGTTTTCTTGAAATGTTAGGTATGCCATTCATTTGTAATACTGGTGAAGTTGCTGAAAGTACTCATTTTAGTGATCTTGAAGAATCAAGCAGTGATAGAAGTAAGTAGAAATAAAATGTCACATTTTAAAATTCTAAACATATAGAATTTTGCTGTAATTTTTAGTTTCATCTCAATATACCTAATTATAAAAGGAGATGATATGGGGTTAATGTCAAAAATTCCTTTTAGAAATAGAAGATATGCTGTAAATGCCAAGGTGACCATATTTTATCTCCGTAAGACATAGAGAAATTTTAAACTCATCGATATCTTTTTGAGGATGTCAACAATGATGGAGTCAAAATTTATACAAATGCAAACATTAACTGCAAAAGTTGCGACCTGATTTATGATATAAAATACAGACAGTGCTGTTTTTTTTTTGTATAAATTGACACATTGTAAAATTTGCAGTTTGTTATTAGACCACATCATAATCCCTTTCCATTATTTTCTTAAAATTGTAAAATTGTTTGTAAAATGTTAAATAAAATCTATTGTACATGTATTTTCTGTATTTAAATGTTAATTTTATTTGTGCAAATTACTCATGTCTTATTACAATTGTTGTTGTTGAAGTATAAATGACCCCTTGTACTGAAAAGATAATAAACATTGTGAGCTTTTCAGTGTTACTACAAGTTCAATTTACATTATTAAGACCTAAAGGTTTTTTTTATAGATGAAACCAAGAAACAACATTCCCTCATAAATTTGTCTCAGGATGATATGCCATCATGTGCAAAAGTCAGTTGTAAGTATTAGTCATAAACAGGGATTCTCAATGCGCCTTGTAAAATAAGAAAGATTGAGACCTCATTTCATCATTATGAAAAATTTAAGAAATCATTGAGTACAGATAACCTTTATTTTTATGGAAGCATATCCAACGTATAGGATTTTCATTCCTTATTTAACTATTGTATTGTGGAAACTACCAATAAAACTAATAGAATTTAGCAGTTATTATTCATTCACTTTGGATCATTAACTGACTTGATTTCTCTCCTGCTATAGTGTAACTTGTTATGAAGATATATCCAAGGGAGGTTTAAAGTAACTGCGTGTTATAAAGGCAGTCCAATTAAAATTAGCCCCTACATTGTTATTCTTTCTGCCCCGTAGAAAGAATAACAACGTAGGGGCCAGTTTTAATTAGACTGGTTATAAAGGGTGTTGTGAATAATAGCAACCATGAACATTTGTACTGTAATAGGCACCACACAGTAATTATTGGTACGTGATAAATATATCTCTCTAAATATTAGGAAGGAATACAAAGACAATTGTAATCCACTATATTTATGCTTGTTTGATTGATGGCCTTTTAGATCTAAGTTTATTTTTCAAATATTTTTATGGTCTACAAGTACTTTGAAGTGCAAATAATTGTAAGGATATCTTCTAACCACTCATCCAAAATCAAAAAGTTTGGCCTTTATCCTGTGTTTTATTGACTTTGGCTAACTTTTTCTCATGCTGTGTGTGGTTTACTAGCTTAAATCCTATAGCTTTGCTTGGTAATTTATCTTGGGAATTATGTAAGTATTTCACCTGTTTTAGATTAGTTTGATTGGTGTTTTAGGATTCATTAGCTTTGGTTTACTTTTTCATCTAAGTATAATTTTCAGGTACTATGTAGCCTGTTATCCTTTAATTGATATAGATATTAATCTTGGGAATCTGACAGTATTTTATCAAATTTTCGGCTCTCCCTTGACACCATATGCAAGAATGGTATAGAGGTACATCTGCTAGTTCCTCCAAAGAGACAAAAATGGTTGGCCCATGATAGGGGAGAACAACACCTCTAGCTGCTCAGCACATTAAAGACCCCTTCACAGAGATTGATAAGAGAAGGCCTCCCCGCCTGCCACTATGAAGGTCTTCTCACTCCCGCCAGCTGAACAGGGATTAATATAAATTGCAATATCTGGTTTCACAATGCAGGATAAATAAATACGTTGAAGCAAAAAGAGGTCAATATGACCTATAGTTCATGGCTTGCTGGCTTTGATTCACTATAATATAGACTCAGTGTTAACTTACATCATATTGAGAAACAATCTTTGTTACACACTTGAGTCAAAGTAAGGATGAGCAGGGCATAATCTAGGATTCACTGAATGGGAGAAGTGACTTCTCCCTTCCAGCAGTGAGAGGGAGAAGTGAGTTTCAACAGGGAGAAGTGATACTTTGCGGTGGTATTTTACCGTACCTTGTTTCGGAGGAAATAAACAAATAAGTTTAAATATAGTTTCACATTTTAATTCTATTCTATAACAAAACTACCACAATATCAAATATAAACATAGCAACTATTAGAAAACAAGAAAACAAGTACTAAGGTAAAAGCACTACATCAGACAAATGTTCTTAATATTTATAAATCTTCCTGGACTTTTTCTGTTTCCAGTCTGTCAAAGCTGGCTTGAAGTCAAAATCTTTGATAGAGCACCCATGTTCTTTGATGGTCATCAGAGTGTCACTATTCATGCTGGTTCTAAAACTTGTCATGATTCTGTTTTGGGTTGAAAACCCTCTCTCACATGAAACATTTGATACAGGTATAACTAAAGCACATTTTAACAATAATACAACTGCTGGTACTATGCTACTAAATTTAAGAGTAAAAATCTTAACAACCTGCTTTAAAGTCATATCTTGATAACTAGCCACAACCATACCTTTGTACTGTTTGTACTGATTTACAACCTCTTGTTTGTTAACAGAGAGTGAAGACTGAAAATGTTCATACAACAACTCAATTTCTGGTATACCATAACCTGACAATGCTTGTACACCTTCTGACTTTGCTAACTTGATATTGCATGGTAACAAAACTTGAAAATTTGACAATACAATTGATCAGGGTCAAACCTGGCTGTTAAATTTTCACACACCTTTGTAACATACAGAGCACAATCTTTCTGAACAACAGACTTTTGCTTATCATAATATTTAAGTTCAATGTCATTAACTTCTACAGATTCATTACACTGATATCATCATTATCATTTTCATCTACCATGTCTACATCTACATCTGAATCAGACCCATCAATGTTCCTGTCTACTGAATTATCTACAACACATTTCTTACTTTCATCAGATGGTCTTACATACAGGGCTTTGCCCTCTTTTATTACAACAAACTTTTCTAACTTTTTAACAAATTCACCCTTATTCTCACAAAAATCTGATAATGTGTGTACTGTACTTGCAACCATAGGCTTAATAACACTAAAATCTAAACAATCATGAGGCAAACTCACTAAGCAGAGGCTGGGTCTATCCTATTTCTAAAAGATATTTCTATTCACAAAGATTTGGAAGTTTAACCTAATGCAGAGATAACTTGATATACACAAGGAAAAAAAGAAATTAGAAATTAAACTGTATTCAAAACAGAAACAGATTTATGTGAAGTCATGTTTGAGTAATGATTGTCTGAAATAATTTTTATATGTCTAGAAATTGAAGAGTTTTAAGCCATTGCAACACAATAAATAATAGAAGTCTCATGATACTTAATTCAAAATAAACTTCCATATGCAAATTTTTACTGAAATATACCTCCAGTGTTTCCAATGATAGCTTTTCCTTTCTTTGACTTACACAGCAGACTTGCTTGTTCCAA
>JARWCS010339424.1:0-11647 GCA_034783895.1 Geukensia demissa | reverse complement strand
ATGGCCGACCCTCAATGTTAAATCTCCGTAGAGAATTTCAGGGGCAGATAATAGTATGTAAAACGTTATTTAATGGCTTTAAACATAGACCATTAACTGTGGGATAATTTTTTCTTTTGATTGAATATAATTACGAAGGCAGAAACGCACAAATAATTTTATAAAGCTCGAAAATCACACTCCAGAAAATCCTGACATAGAGTATAAATATATATATATAATGTTTATATGTGTGAGTGTAGAGGGGAGATTTTGGTACCGGGAAGGCGAAAAATTGAAAAGCCCAACTGTCTTTTCCCGAAATCCAATATGGCGACAGGGGACGCTATCGGATGAGGGAACGCTAACAGAATTTTAAGCAGAGCAGCGCAAGTTTTACGGGCGAATTTGGATTGCCAAACCGAAATTCGTTTATGAAAAATAGTGGTTCTGTGAAATAAATAATATTACAAGCTACACTTTACGAATCTGTAAAACGAAATCCAATATGGCGACAGGGGACGCTATCGACATATTAAGTTCAAAGTTTAAGACCGTTAAGCAAGTAAACACACGTTTAGGTCCTAAAACTAGAACTGTCAAAACAAATGACTAAAAGTGGTAGTTATGTAAAATAAATAATAATTACAAGCTGCAATCTTCAAATCTGTAAAACGAAATCCAATATGGTGACTGGGGGCGCTATCGACCTGCAGAGTTCAAAGTTCAGTGGAGTGACATGAACTTTAATTAACCATATGAACTAATTTTAAAATTTTAAATAAACTAAAAATTACCTTGAACCAGGCTGTATTATACTAGGATGCGACAGCAAATAAATCAAGTTGCAATTTCTTCAAATCAAGGATTAGATCTTCACGCTCCGATGTCAATCGAGGTTATGAATATTCATGCTCACACGATTGGCGGTGTAACATCAAAATTTATCCGCGTCAGCAAATAAACCATTCGACCGCTTTAATACACTATTACATAGAATTGATATGATCTGTTTTTTGTTATCAAAAGGCCGCTTTCCATCTTTTTTATGTTATGAACAGGCCGCTTTCAGTTGCCATTTGATCAAATATTAAAACTGGACATCTTAAATCAATGAAACTGACAACCTATTCATACGCGATCTCGTATATATCCACGCGATCTCGTATACCCATGGGATCTCGCATATCCTTGCGCTTAAGTCCCCAATGCGTAGACATACAGAGAAAGAAGTTATGAGGTCAAATTCACCCCACGTGATTAACCCACAGAAATTACGACAGCAAAATGAGAGTTAACACTCTCATAATTATTAACTTTTTTACAGCTCAGAGAGTTTTTGCATTCTGGATGCCATTTGGGCCAACAATCATTCTTTGAAAGCATCTTTATGACAAGCTCTGAATATGCCTGTAAGGATGGTAAACCTTTTTTTTCTGGAAAGATATAGTTTAAAAGATTAAGCAGGATGATAAAATATGCTTACTACAATATTGCTTGTATTAAGCGCCAGTGCCGCTATAAACTCTCCTTAATTTTGTTTCAAAATCTTATTCGCCTCTCAAAATCCCGTTATTACAAAGCTTTACAATATCAAGGTATGAAATTTTTTTTAGAAAAAACAGCAATTGGACATATCCTGAGACATTTAATGTAGGAGAGGGAAACCAGAATTCTTCATTTTGGGCTATTTGAAACTGTGGAAACAAAAAATATATCCAACTGGACTTCATAAATTCTGGATTTTGTCGATTCTATTAAGGGCCCCATTATTTGAACTTTTCAAGCACCTTTGATGCTTAACGCGAGGAAAACGGTATTCATCTTTTTAGCAAAATACCTTCAGTTTTGGAAATACCTTCCGTTTTGGAAATACCTTCAGTTTTGGAAATACCTTCAGTTTTGGAAATGCCTCATATTGTCTGTCTTCCAATGTAGAGACAATGATCTTAACATTGACCGAGAATTCTTCTGGGAGCCAGGACAGACTTCTAGCACCACTGGCAGGATCTAACTGGTCCAATGAATCCAAAAACAGCACTAAAGGAACATTTTTCAAAGGCAGTTGAAATGAATTCTGAAATTCCTCCTTCAGATCTTCAAGACTCTAAAATATAATCATTGTTACAAAATGATTGAATGTTTGTTGCCCAGAAAAAATATATCATGTATATTAAGGACAAGAATAAGTTCAACAACATGAAGGATAGGACAATATTGAACACTGACTTTTGCCTGCCACAGAAAAAATGAGGGTTGGGTAGAGATAGGAAATTTTGCTTTTTGTAGCAATCAAAGGCTCTCCAGAAGGTTTCCAATTTTTTGGACATATTTAATTTGTTGTCTCATATTTTTATATCTTGACAAATTTCTTGTATGTCAAAATATTCCATCAAACTCTGTGTTTATTTTGTACTAATTTCAAATGTTTTATGATTTGATTATATTGAAAATAAAAATTTTGAACTTGAGACAATGATAAATGTATAATAGTATTTCATAACAAAATTAAAAAATCAGAAAGAAGTCAACATTTAACAATATATCTAAATACAGGAACTCACCAAGTACTGGGGATAAAGGTAAAAAGTAACTTTTGTTTTCACTTTACCAATAATTTTTTACATGCCCCCGGAAAACAAAATGTGAAATCCAAAGACCTGATAAATAAAAACATGCTTCAAAACACAGATAAAATGAAAGAGTTACCTCTGGCATTGGTTTATCTAGAGCATATATCTGTCGTATCTGGAGAATAAGACTCTTTAATAAAGGAACAATATTGGAACTGTCTGGTGTGGTTCCTAAAAACCTGTAATAAAACAAGGTAAATCAAATACTAATGAAGGTAAAATGGTGGAACCGTCTGGTGTAATTTCTAAAACCCTGTAATAAAAATGGCCTTCATTTACTTAAAGGGATCCAGTACACAATGATTAGGATATTGTGTATGATCAGTGTTAGTACAGGTTAAAATTTGGTTATAGTAAGGGTTAGGGTTCAAGGTTCTGTAAGGTTTGGGTTAAGGGTATGGGTAAGAACATATTTGAGCCTAACAGGGTTGGGTCCCCTAAAGTAAATGAAGGCCATGAAAACAAATGCTGCCAGCAGCCTGTATAAGCATTTTTGTTTGCCGAAAAAGAATGCTGAACAAAAGTTTGGCAGAAGACCATCCAAGGACTATTTGAACAAATGTTGGTTCCAACTGGCTCATTGGGTCCCATTTAAAATTATTTCATCTGCAACCTTCCATATTGGTAGTTCAGTTGGGATGCTGGATAAAATTTTGGTAGAGGATCATCTTAGAACAATTCTAATGATGTTTTGGTTTCAACTGGCTCAGCAGTTTCAGACAAGAAGATTTTATGTTGATTTCCCATATGGTATCATGTTAAACTAAGTTTGTTTGTGACGGCCATCTTGGTAAGTAAGTTGAGATGCCAGATACAATTTTGGTAAATGACCACGTAAAAACAAATGCCGGCAATGGATAAAAGTATGGTTTTAATTGGCTTAGCAGCTTCAGTTAAGGGGATTTTTAAGTGAATTTTTCTTAGAGTCCCACATAATAAGTTTGGATTTGAGTGCTATCTTGGGTGGTTGGTGGGGATGCCAGATACTATTTTGGTAGGGAATATCTAAGTACCATTTCACCAAAGTTTTGTTTCAATTGGCTAAGCAGTTTCAGGCCAAAAAAATCCCATTGGATCCTATATTAAACTAAGAGGGGCTGTGGCAGCCTTCCTGTGAGGGGACTACCTGAGTGCCATTATCATGATTATACTAAAGTTCCAATTGGTTCAGCAGTTTTGGTAAGAAGATTTTTACAGAAATGGTTGGCAAACAGGGTCTCTGGATATAATTTTGACATAGTAAAGCCCAAGGACAATCCCACCAAAGTTTGGTTCCAATCAGCTTAGCAGTTTCAGACAATAAAATTATTATGTAGATTTCCAATAGAATTAGTTTGGTTTTGGTGGCAATCTTGGTTGGTCCATGGAGATGCTGGAATAATTTTAGTATGGGACCATCTAAGGAACATTCCACCTAAGTTTGGTCTTAATTGGCTCAACAGTTTGAGACCAGAAGAGTTAAATTTCTGTAGGGTCAGTTTTAAACTTAATTTGGCTGTTTTGGCCATCTTAGTTAGTAAGTGGGAATGTTGGATAATCAGAGGCTTCCTGGAGGCTCACCTTACAGAGACTCCTGACTGGTCATGCCATAAAGGAATGTTGTACAAAATTTTGGTACATGACAATTGGCTCAGCAGTTTCACACAAGAAGATTCTAAAATGTCCTCATTTACAACAAGTTTGGCTGAGTCAGTGATGCAGAATATGCTGGGTAATTTTGGAAGAACATCCCAACAAAGTTTTCCATAGGGTCCAATGCTTAATTTAATTTGGCTGTGGCAATAATCTTGGTTAGCAGTCAGACATATGCCAGATATAATTTGGGTAGAACACCATCTAAGAGCCATTCCAGTTTGGTAACAATTGATTAAATGGTGACATACAAAAATATATTTAAAATATGTCACACACCTTCCTATTTCTATTTTAGTAATGACACCATCTTGTTTGGCAGACAGAGAGTGGGGGGATGCTGAACACTTAACACAAATTTGGTAGAGGACCACAAAAGGACCATTCAAAGTTTGAATGGAATTTGCTAATTTGCTAAGTCTTTTCTAACCAGAAGATTTTTGAGAGAATTTCCTGTAGAGACTTGGAGTTTGTATTTAAAGTGCAGAATTTTGTGCTGATGCAGACCTGGCAGTACATGTGGTTGGAAAAAATATTTTTCTTTCGCAAAGAAAATAATAATTCGGTCCTCTTCTTATTTATGTTTTAAGCTCATACTCATCTGATATTTTACCTGCATATCACAGCTGCATTCTTTGTCCACACAGTTTTAGCAAGTTTGGCAGCCATCGCTATAATTGATGTCTTGCCACATCCCGATGAACCATGTATTACCAAAGCTTCTTGGCTATTTCCCGTCACATAATCTTTTATTTTCTAAGAAGTATCCAACAGAATGGAATAAAAACATGCATTGATCAGGACGATCTTAAACTGATATATACATTTTGAACCAAAACAGATGTAAGGAACCAAAATTTTTCCAAGAATCTGAAATGTCTGCAAAAGCTGATATTTCCCCTTCCAAAATATGTTCTTTATAAATAGTCAACATTTCTGCATTTCACAGTAACTCGATTTTCCTTTTTTTTTTATGATATATTACTTTGACTTGTGAAAAATCTTGACAAAGAAGGCTCATTTTAAAAATTTGGATTGATAGATTGATTGAATGTTGCTTAACGTCCAGTGGCAAATAATTCATGCATATTCAGAACGAGAGCATATTAATCAATGATGATGATGAATGAACCCTGCTATGTACTAGATCTGACTCTGTGACAACCAGTCTTTGCTCTTACTCCTAATTGCTGTGTGCTTAGCAGAGAAGCAAAAAATACAAATTTAATGTCTTTGACCCGGTTGGGGATCAAACCCAAGACCTTTCGCACTCTTGGTTAGAAAGCTAACCAATACACCAATGAGGGGTCCAAAATTTGGATGTTTACCTGTTAATGAAGACTGATACAAGAAATGGACCAAGTTTTGGCTGAAAACTCAATTTCAAGTTGGATAATTTACCTGTAAAATATCATCTCGTCCCTGGAAACCATTACACTTGTTTTGACAGAACACAATATGTTGTTTACATTCCTCTAACAATGGTTCAACCCTCTCTGTTTTCTCTCGTTCCTTTATGGCTGTGTCAATCATTTCTATAATGTTTGTTACCAGGTCCTCACTGATCTTCTTCAGGTAATCTCCATGCTGTTTGTCATTGGGATCTATTACTATCAAAATTTAGAATTCTAATATAGGGCCCCGAAAACAACAAAAGGATCAGCCCAGGGTAAAATCTCCAATAACATATGACCTGCACACGCTATACTCCAATAACTTCGCCATGTCAATTTCACCTGTCTATGCTTCCGCCATTCACACACGTTTACATGTGACATACTTCGTGGGCTATGTCTATTGATATGTGATTCCAAATTAAATTCATTGTTACTGTTTCATAATGTTTTCCTTTATTTGATTCTCACCAATACTTGAACCAGAATTGTGAGTGGGAGGTTGGAATGGCAGTTCTCACTTCAATTTCAAATTTACTGTAATTGTTCTATTTGAATCGAAATAATTCATGGAGGTTGTAAGTTTGTTGGATATTTTAATATAGGTAACATTATCTTCATAAAATTTCCCCCCTAGCGATAGCTATCGCTCCCCGTAACATTTTACGAAGATAATGTTGTAATCGCTCGGGGTAAAATTTTACAAAGATAATGTTACCTATTTCACCTGTGTGTGGCCTTAGATTATTTGCGTATAATGCCTATCTTTTAGTGATGCCAAATTTACACGACAACAGCATGTTTACATGGAAAAGTTGCACAAATAAACATTAAAATTAACATTTCGCTGGTACATATTGTCACAATAAAATCTGCAATGATAGCAAAAATTAAAACATTGTGAATATTACTAAGTTTACAGTATACTCTATGTCAAGCATGTGGGGAATGAGGTTATTGTAGGGTTTTTTTCTGAGCATGTGCCAACGTTCATAATTCTAATCGATCAAACAATAAATCATTCCATGTTTAACAGTCAGAATTACTACCATATATGGAAAGAGGTCATGAAAGGTTAAATAGCCCTTAAACTCTAATTTTTGTCCAGGAAAATATCTGAGCATGGAAATTTAAGATATTGTTGGAGATTTGTATATATTCCCAAAGTCTCGTCAACTTTTTATGCTTAGGTTTTTTTCAGCAGCCAAATGAAATTTTCTTACTTTAAATAATAGAATTCAACATTTTGCAAAATTTTTAAACTTCATTTGAACAATTGTTCAATAAAGTTAACAAATGGTTAAAATTTGTCCAAATATTAATATTGAAGCTTTCTAAATTTTTAATTTCATAAGTATATGCAAACCACTTTGGTGTTTTAAGTAAGAAACACTGAACGCAAAATTTATTCAGTCTGCATCAAAGCATTTTGCAGGTTTATGAATCAAATTTAAATCTAACAATTACTGCATAGCTTTGATCAAGTTTTCCTCTTTTTCTCGGCTAGCTCATGCATTTAGTCACTTCTGGTAAACAATTAACTGGTTCAATTTACAATATCAAAATCTCCTTATAGAATTCAAAACTTGCCACAGTTAATATTTTTGATAGTTTACATAAAATTACTGATGGACATTATTTGTACTTTATTCAATTTACAAATTGGAGAGAATTTAAAAAAAAAAAATTGTCGGTAGTTTTTGTTACCACAGTATTTACATGTTTCAACAAATTCTGACATCAATTATATTTAGACCATGGTACAATGACAAATTAATTAAAGATAGTTATTCCGATACACAGCATGACATGATAACAGCATGTTTACATGGAAAAGTTGCACAAATAAACGTTTTGGTTAAGACTGTAGACACCGTATTTTGCTGGACACAGCAATGTGCTGGACACAGTTAAGTACTAGACACAATAATATGGCTGGATCAGTGATCATTTTGACCAACATTTTTTTTCCAAACTGACATCAATTTTGTTGCATTTCTCATAAGGAATCATTTGCAAAGCTACATTAAAATAGGACAAAAAACAAATCATGTCTATATTATGTGAAATTAACTTTTTTTGCCCTTATCGACCCCATTTATCTTGAAAACAGTAAGAGATAACAAAAATCTGTTCACATACTTCCGAAAGCTCTTACTGGGACAAATCCAATCAAAAGAACCTCATCAAAATTGGATGAAAAACAAATTTCTCATATCTTAGAAAACTGCCTTTTTGAACCCAATGACCCCATGAATAAAAATTGGTTAATGCTACAAACAATGTTTGGAGTAATTTTTGTTGTAATTTTAATAAATAATCATTTGGAAAACCCTATCAAAATTGGATGAGAAATAAAAAAGTCTCCAAAATTAGGTTATGGAAATTTTTTAACTCTGTACATCTCAATAAGGGTAAGAAATGGGTCAAGGCACATGTGTCGTATTAGGTTGACTTAGTCATGAAGTATATAATAAATAAATTAAAAAATACTGACTAAGTGTGTAAACAGGAAGTAGACTTGCAAAAGGCTTGAATTCAATAAATGGGGTATATGGAACCTCAAGATGAAGTAATATGCCAAAAAATATATGATAATAATGTATAACAAAACAGGAGATACAATTCTGCATCTATCGACTGAGTAGAGGATTAATGTATAACAAAACAGGAGATCCAATTCTACATCTATCGACTGAGTAGAGGATTAGAAATTGTTGCCCCCTCCACTTTTCAGTATAATGCAAGTCATAATTGCATTAAGAATTTACAGCATTGAATTTTGGGGAAAATAAAAAAAGATGTACAATATTATATCTTTTGACAAAGAATATGTGAAAGTTTGTTTAATTTCTATTGAGGTTACAGAGGATAAGCAGGATTACTAGAATAAAATGTTAACATGCCTAAACCAACCTGTCTTTAAACAAAAAGGCAAAAGATGAAAACACAGATTACAGTGACTATAATTCGACCCAAATTTTTTGCAATAGTACAAAAACTAGTTAGGTCAGGCTTTGAAGAAGGTAATTAGAAATTTCAAAAAAATCCATTTGATTTAAAGATTGGCAGCTACAAGATTTTGCCAATAAATCCAAGTATGCAACAAGTGAGACCTAATGATGTCTGGACCTGCGTCGCTTGCATTACTTCCGTAAAATTTAGAGGATCAATATTTCTAGCTAAAATGCACAACTACATATGATGTTCTTACTGTATACCAAGTTTCATTGAATTTTGTTGGGTAGTTTCAGAGGAGATGCGATGACAAGTTCGTTTATGAGTAATTTCTAAGTTCCAAGGGGCATAACTCCTACAAAAATGAGGGGATCAAAATTTCCTGGCGAAATGCAAAACTACATATGATGTCCTATCCACATACCAAGATTCATGAAAATCTGATGAGTAGTTTCAGAGGAGTTGCGATGACAAGCTTATTGGGACGGAAGGAGTGACCCGACTCCTAGACCTGCTTCTGCCGTTGGCGACGCAGGTAAAAACTTACAATTACAAAAACATGTAATTGCTAGGAAATTTTTTGTAAAAAGAAAACTGGTGTGTCAGTCTTTAAGGAAATTTACAGTGTTCTTTACTGTGAAAGTGATTGCTCTAATGACCATTCAAACAACGTTTTGTTTCTAATTGATATAAAAATAGCAGTTTAGGCATAAATGTCCTTAAGACAGGTCCCATTACAGTCTTCAATAATGCAGTGAATCCATTCCATAACAGAAGCTGTAAAAGGCCCAAAAAATACAAAATGTGAAACTTTTCATGAAACATGATAATCAACCTAATCTACTGAAAATAATTGTGAACCAAAAAAGAACTGATGATTATTTAAACAAGGACAACCACTGGACTGCATGTTCCTGGCTTAGGCCAGGCATATTAAGTGTGTGGTAGGGTTAAACCAGTTTATGAGCCCTCAACCCTCCCCTTGCCTGGGACAGTTTTGTGACAAAACAACAATAAAAACTTATGTTAAAAATCAGCTGAAACAGATTTCACACTTGAGATCAATACTGAAAACCAACAACAAATACAATTAAAATTAATATATGATAGAACAAAAGTATCAACCTCAAAAGAGTACTCACAGTTGCTACCTGCTAGTTCCAAACCCAATAGCAACTGATCAGCAAACAATGTTTTCCTTAACTATGGTATCAATGAAAACATGTCCATTTGGATTAAGTGTTTAAATATCATTAGATGTCAAAGAAAACATGGGATTGTGCAAATTCAAATTTTGAATATATATATAGACAGGAAGAAGAGAATATTTAAACAAATATATAAACTGTTAAGCTACATAAATGTCAATATTATTACATGTACCAATAAAAACATATTTCAAGATTTAATAATAAGGCACTGACAATATCCTTTACAAATAAGTTTTTTAAGATGAATTTTAAAACCAAGTCGATTAAGTAAGATGTAATATCCTGTTTTTTCATCAGATGATTGCAAGTACATCCAAATTTTGATACCAAATCTTTATATTTATGAAAGAATTCTGTTCATTTTTGATTAATTTGTGGTAACATATTTCTTGACATAATAATTTTTCAGTTATACAGAGATTGTGTTCATTCAAATCTAAAATGTCTCTACAAACATAGGCATAACATACAAGCTGAGAAATATATACACTGAATGAAGGAGCATAAGGATGGGGAAATTAACAATTTGGAATAAGAAATCATTCCCCTTGTTGTAAATTTTGGTCTAAATCTTAAATTGCAAACTATAAACATCTAAATCCTGAAATGGCTCTTTGAGGCTTTTGTAATGGGCTTTGTCATTCGGCGGGTGGCTGTTTCATAGACAAGCATGCCACATCTTATATTTTTATATTTATTCAAGGTAAATTTAATGGATAAATCTTTGTAGTGTATTTGTAGAAATCTGAGCTATTAACTGAAAAGATATCATCAAGGTATCAGAAGGTATTTTCTAATTTGTATATTAAATCAGATTTAGAAGGATCCTTATTAAGTTTGGCCATAAACTGAGATTCATAATAGTAAAGAAACCAATCTGCTATTAAAGGAGCACAATTTGTGCCCATTTGAATGTTCTACGGTCTGTCTTTTCTATGCAAATCTTAAGCTAAGGCTTTCTCCCTTTGGCCAAATTATGTTTTCCAAAGGGTCCTATGTTAAATGTGGCTATCTTGGTTGGCGAGTCAGCTCGTCATATATAATTTTGGAAGGGCATCATTTAAGGAAGTTTTGGAAGAGAAGTTTTTTAAATATACCACTCCATTTTAGTAATAGGAGCCATACTGGCTATTTGTGACCCTGGAAAGAATTTGAAAGTGCACCATTCAATGACCATTCCAAATTAATTTGGTCAAGAAGATTAAAATGTGAATTGTGGTTGCACATCAGACAATGCACATCAGACACAAAATGATGGCATTAGCCCACAGGTCAGGTGAGCTAAAAAAAGCTAACTAAATTATAAAATGTTGCCAGATTCAAATGAAAACCATTTTTGGATATATCGTGACCAACAACACTGTCATGAAAGCCAAACTGTCTGAATTTTGTGCTGCATTGGGTTATGAAACATCTTTTTCAAGTCACATGACTGCCTTAACACCACTGTTAATGAAAATATTCAATCATACCAAAAGTCATTATTTTAATATGAAATACAATTCACAATGATCAAAGGGCTAGGTGCTGAATTGTAATGGTGAAATATCTTTAGTATGCACAAGAAGAAGTTTCTTAGAAATGGACCTGAAAACAAACTTAATCAAATAGGATTTACATATACATGTAGATGTACAGAAGGGTAAATCCATAATTAAGCTTGAATCTATATTACCTATTCACATTCATAAAACATTGGTATCCAAGAGATATGCGGAAACCGCATTAAAGCCGGATTTTTCAATGTTATAATAATTCTTGCATTGTGCAGTACCTTACATATATATCTATTAATGTTCCAAATATCAATCAATTCCATTCAAAAACATCTGAGTTATTG
>JARWCS010339415.1:0-11647 GCA_034783895.1 Geukensia demissa | reverse complement strand
CGACAAATTTAGCCTTTTGTAGCGGTATTAGCCTTCTCTTTTTCGAAAACTACAAAAGGGGTCTTTTACGTGCAAGGTGCGTGGTACTCTCCAAACACGTCAACCACTATGGTCCACGATCATGCTTTCCGTACTATAACATGGCACTCCCAACGGGAAGGCATCCACTATCCGCCACCCGGGGTTCGTGCTGAGTCAGCTCTGTTGGTAAAGCCCTGGACACCGCTCCGATGCCCGGTATACGAAATGAACATGATTAAATCTTAAATAGAGATCAAATTAACGAATTAATGAAGATCAAGTAAAAACAAAGAACGTCCGGTTAAGGTAAAAATTGAGGAAAATGGCGGGTAAAACTGGTTACTTCAAGCATTCAGCGGACATTTAAGTTATTGTTGAAAAATGAATACAAAATGAATAAAATTTTTTAACAGTTATGAAATAAGTCTTAAATAAAAGAAACATTTGACCAGTTTAAATGTATTTGAAGATTTGTATTTTAGCACAGTATTCAATGTATGGTGGTGGTTTTCACGCTCAATAAATAAAACAAATATAATTCATATAAATAATTCAGTTTATTTGAAAAATGTCCCTGAAAACTGGTGTTCAAGTGTCATTTGTCGGTTAAAAACGTGGCTGTACATTCGAGACTGAATGTCGCACACTAAAGCAGAAATATATAGAAATAAATTGTACAAATGTTCATCCATATGAATTAAATTAATTAACATTGAAAATGTCATGTCCGGGATTGTTCCTGCTTTTGTGGCACCGTTTGTTTGGCGGTGAGAGACGGGAAGAGAACGAAGACGTTACGGTTGCGTTTAGGATATGATTTCCAACGAAGACATAAACATAAATCCAATTGATTCCGAATGAAATTGAAAATGCGTAGAGATAAACGTAATAAATACGGAAGTAATAAATTGAACGTACACATGTAAATGAAAATATGTGCCAGAATACTTCTAAAAGGAAAAAACTATAAAAATCATCTGTGCCACTTGCTATATAGATATAACTGAATAAAAGTATTGCACAAAATTTCTAAGTGTAATTTGTTATGGATTTTTTTAGATGACCATGCATGTTTTTAGAAATGTTTGGAAAATTTTTAAATTTACTTTGGTTTGATTCGACGAACTCTATAGTTTTTGTTCGTCACGAAGTATTTCATGTATTTGTTTTGCGAATATGGTCCTGTAGATGTTATTAATTTCAATAATATACGATTGCTTTGATTGTGGAAAATATCTTTTATTTATTGTATATCCATCATCAACTGGTATTAAATGTGTTCAAAGGAATAATTTTATTTTGCCTGTAATCATGTAATGAATTTCTCTCATCACACATTTATTGCAATTTATCTTAAAAAGAATTCAAAGAAATCAAAGGTGCAGAAAGAAATCTTTGAAGTCAAAAGATAAACAAGTAAAGAAGAAAAACGTAAGATTTAATCCCCTCGACCAGTTGTTGCATAAATGTTAAACATGGTCACATGGAATTTCATGGACTTTAGGTGGACTATACGACATTCAGCAAAAGGTGTTTCTGTAAAAAATAATTTAATTCAACGCTGCAAAATCACACACATTTAAGAATAAGGTAAGCTAACCTTGCACGGATCGCCATTGATAAGTTTTTTTCTCATTTCTTCATAATCAAGCATTTACTTTCTCTTATATGGCTTACAACAAAGGATTTTCTGTATTCACTTCGTATGATTTTATTGCTTTCAATAACTGATTAAATAATTTACATACACTCACGAAATCCAGCAGATGAAGTATTTTTCTCGATCACGAAATTATCAGTTGTTCTGTTTCATGTTAATCCGATCACTGCGATATTTTAAGCTTGCTGTCGTATGTTGTTTTTTCGTCATGCGTCTGAAACCATATTATATCAAAGTTTTCTAGGCAGTATCACATTTGATTAAAATTTTAAATAACGTAGAGAAATACATAATTTCTCGACATTATCTTCCGGAACATCAGATACCGTATTTTGTTTTTCTCGACGCTTATATGACGGTTTCGTTGTCCTTCACTGCTGTGCCGAAAAAGCGGATAGCAAACATGTTGTCTGAAACTTGGAAGCCATAATTGGTCTCTTCTCACAATGACCTCAACCCAGTTTAGTAATCAAGAACTTTACGGCCAGTGCTGTGGAGAGAGATGTGTAGCTTGTTCACTTAAACTGTGGTTGTTTTACGTTAGTAAAAAATAATCCTTCAGGGGCACGGTGCTGTACATCTCGGATTGACTGAAGTTGGATTAGCTGTTGCTAATAATAGGCCACATTAAAAAACAATGCCTTGTTGCAGGGTAATCGCCCTTGGATAAAATCACAGTAGGCGATGTCAATACTCATTGTAGAACACATGGTGTGCTGGTCAGTATTTCTGCACAACGCTCCATTCGGACAGCTTTTAGAACAGAGACGTGGCACTCTGAGATCTGTAAATTTTTTATAAATATTAAATTAAAAGATATTTCCGTAAGGGTCCATAATATGTCATATAAGAAAATAATTACTTCTATTGTACTAAACTAGGTTCTCTTAATTAAAAAATGCTACTAGAACGTCAGCTTTTTAGGAAAAAACCATTACTTGAAAAAAATCAATAGTTGCATGACAGTAGTTCACAAGTAAACCAAGACAATAAGCCATTGCGCATTAAATGGTATTATTATGCAGTTTTATTAACGCTGTCTTAAACTTTTCTAGGATATAAATATCATTAAAAATGTTGTCTATGAAGCATCATTGAACCACGAGTTGAATATTTAATTAAAACTATAAATAAAACACCAATAAGCATAAACTGTTATTAAAGATTGATGTAATATCAGACTATCCGACCAATCAGTGATTAAAGATTGATGTAATATCAGACTATCTGACCAATCAGTGGACTGCTATCTAAGATACAGGAAGTATATCAGCTGCAGGATTGTTTCTAGTTTAATGTAAGTAACCTGAATCTATTGCTAAAACGTTACTTTGTTTAAATTAAATTGAGTAATGAATTGAAATATAATTGTTCATGTTGAATTTTGTTGAATTAAGTTATGAAATTTTTTTATATTTTGTCTGAAAAATAAAGGAAAAAATTAAGATTTGTTTGTCGATAATTGATCATTGAAATACCACATTCGTTTTAGAAATGGATGACAACTATCAGCATAGATGCTTTTCCATATAAAAATCAAGCAAATGCGATCCACCCTACAACGGGAATACCAGTTATGATTTGTATAACTCCTGTACCTCTAAAATAATTCACTATTATTCTTCATGTAAGTTTCTGTAGTGACATGTGCTAGAATAATATTTGGCATATGCCTCACGCGCTTATTGTGGGAGTTTCCGTTAATGAATATTGATGTTGTAATTTGTTACCATCGCAGCGAACGACATGACGAGGATTTAAACATAAAGGAGAAATAAGTTTGACAATACCACATATTTTGGCATATTACCGGGACAAAACCCTAATATTATATAAATATGCCCTAGTTACTATACTTTCAAAGCACTTAGCGTTTGCCCTTTCATAAACATATTCAATTTTATACAAATTATGTACGAAATTAATTCAACAACAAAATCATCATGAGGTATAATACAATTATCGCATCCCGAACTTATCGTTGTATTTTTGACAGTTAATGTTTTTATAAAATTCTACAAAAAATTTTTGTCAATAACAATAATGAAATAGACAATAAATTATAGAATGTATGCATAGTACACTTTGAAAATTATGTTCTGAAAAAGAAACATGCAGCCCAATGGATGTGTTTGTTATGTTTTCATTGGAAACAAAAATGCCTGCAGTTACAGACAATTTCCCAGTCGTTTTACTGTAAATGGTTTTCGCTGTTCGGTTTAAAAATTTCTAGGTTTTGAAAAGGTAATGATGGCTTTTGATTTTCCATAGCTATTGTCAAAGAAACAATTGCCCATATGAAGAAATTAAAATGATTTCATGAAAACCTTCCATTTGTCATTTTAAGGTATGTTAAATGGAATATAAATGGGGGATAAGCTCATTGGGCAACAATATCAATGCATTTCAAGGCATTTCCTGTATAATGAATAATCATAACTATCAAACTAGTCAATTGATTTCAAGTACGTGTTTTAAATACTTGATTGATTGAATGTTGCAATTGCTTAATGTCCAGCGGCAAATATTTCATGCATATTAACAACGAGAGCACATTCATGATGCGTGATGATGTATGAACCCTGCTTTGTACTAGACTGACACGCTGGGCCGTGCTAACTCGCGAAGGCAACAGTCAATAGGAAGACATGCCACCTTACCCAGACACATTATTATGACTCTGGGCCGACCAGTCTTTGCTCTTACTCCTAAATAATGCGTGCTTTGCGGAGAAGCAGCAAATACAAATTTTAATGTCTTTAGTTTGACCGAGTCGGGGATCGAACCACGACCTTTCGCACTCGAGGCGAGCATACTAACAATTACACCACCGATACGGTCTTTAAATGTTAATGTTCACAATAAATATATTAAAAATACAAATATCACTTTGATTAATTTCAAAATTGTGAAATCTTTAAATATTTTTCCATTCTGATATATAAATTAAATTTTATAAATTATGAATAGCAGTGCTTGTTTTCAAATTGAATACTTGTTTTGAATCAAATTTTTGATATCAGATTCTTGATTAAATTGTCGAAATTTGATAATTACAAACCTTTGCTTTTTAGCAAGTTCAGAATTTGAGAGATCAAAGGTCTATAGTTCCGAAGTTACAAGACAAATTCGAAACAAACTAAAAGATGAAACGAAAGTCTTAACTCCAGGAACTCCTCTTCATAACAGGATTGGGGCCAGGTGAAAAGATAATCACCATCATTCGTTTAAATATCTATTAGTGACGGGTGTCACTAGTGGAGCAGGAGTTGCTTACCCTTCCGGAGCACCTGAACTCACCCTGGTTTTTGTAGGGTTCGTGTTACTCCAGCTTAAGTTTTCAGTGTAGTGTTGTATGTTCTATGTTTGTCTTTCGTTTCATTTTGTTGGCCATGGTCTTGTCTGTCTTCCCACTTAACGATTTCTCGTCTGCCCCTTTGGTATCTTCGAATTCCTTTTTCTAATCAACAAATATGCAAAACTTCAACAAATCATAGTATTATTAGTGATCATTTTGAATAATTATTTATGCAATGCACTTTAAGGATCATTATTCTACAAAAGTTGTTTTTAACTCCGTGAAAACAAAAATGCATCTGTATCTGATGGTTACCAACTGTGATATAAAAATAGCAGATATGGCATGATTGTCCATGAGACAGCCATCTACGAACGACAGTCGAAATTACACTTCTACAGGTCCCATTAGCTCTTCGAATACAATCCCATTAGCTCTTCGAATACAAACCGGAGGCCACACCATGACAGAAGCATTTTATGCATCTTATTTCAACCAAAGTAAAAAGTATGATAATTTCTTCGTATAAAATTTAAAGAAATTCAGAGCGACAGTTTAATCTAACAAGAAAATGCTCCTTAGGAAAAAAATAACAAAAAATTATTGTGCTTTCGCATCCTTATAATTGCCTCATTTTGTTCTTTGTGAGTCCATTTTCTCCTGGTTGAGGAAAATAGTAAGAAGTTTTTAAAATATTTTTAAATCATAAAAATTATAAAATTATGAGATAGATCACCAATGTCTTATCTTGTAATTAAATGTAGAAAATAGTTAGTCTCAGCTGTGGCAATTTCTTTTGTATACTGTAAAATAAAAGGATATGTTAAAAAATAAGGAACGATACTGTACAACACTGTAATCAATTTATTTAAAAGAAAGAATATTGAATAAAGAACTGTATCATTCTAACATACATTTCAGTACTCTTAAATAATAAAGTATATAACTCAAGTAAGTTATGTCATAGCTTAACGATTTCCAATATCTTACAAACATGTTACATTATTTTCGTCTTGAATTGGCGTGTGACCGATGCTTGTTTTACGTTTGGTATCGTTTGTTTCCCTGTTGCGAGGCGATTCACTAAGCTTTGTATCTCCTCTTCTTTTAGATAAACTGCTTTTAAAGGAAGATTTTGTGTGAGATTCTGTTTTAGTGTTTTCCGAAATGTTGGATTTAAACGTACTTCGTGTGATACATCTAATGTAATTCCTGTACATATTGAAAACGCGCATATTGCAGATATAAGCAAGACATATATACATGCCTTGGAAAGAATTTAAAAGAGAGACCACGATTGAGAAAGCCGACATTGGAAGAAATGCATCTATTATCTGTATTAACCAAGCACACCCAGTTATAATAAATAATTTAACATAAACAATAAAATGTATTCTGTTATGTTGATTGGTGTCATCATTGTTTACTTTAGGGGTTGTTGCAATTGTATATGCTGTCGTCACGTAGAAGAATAAATTGGCTGTGCATATAATGATAACTGGAACAATAAAAGCCAAAATAGTAGAGAGTCGCACGGAAATAAAGCAAATCTTTCCTCCATAGCCGTATGTCGAATTATCGCTCATACTATAATTGATAATTAAATTTAATACCACGATCAATAGCGGTAATCCAAACGAATACAGAAGATAAAAGATGACTCGCCTTCGCTCGCTATTTTTGTCATGGGCGTAATGTCGCGCAGTTCTATGGAATGCGTGATACATATGAAATGAGCAAACATTTAAACAACAAAATGTGCATAACCAGAAATAATGAATAAACACACCAATTACAACACAGGTCGACACATATTTTGTTTTGTCCACGCCGAATTCGAGAAAAGAAAAGGCTAAAAACATGGATACAACAAGACTCATGTTGTTCTTTCCAGGTAACGTCCGCAGCGGTCTGAACAAACAATAAGTTACAAATGTAAGAAATAATGCAAACAGAGAGATAATGGTACAAATTAACAGAACTATTTGTACGACACTTGTTTCTGGCGTAACCGTAAGCATAGTCTGAAATTTGTCTATGCATATTCTTGCATGTTTCGATTTGGTTAGATAGAATTCGTGATATTCTAAGATAGTGTCATAATCTGGGACTGTTATTCGTGTTCCGTCTTTACTTAGTGTAAATTCACTTGATTCCAGTTCCACTTGCTTGCACTGTAGTAGATCTGTAACATGGGAGTGTATATATTGTTCTGCATCGCTGTCCTGGTACTGCTGGGTTATCATGCAAGACTCATTGCTAAACCTGTGAAGATGTTTTGTTAAAGGAAGATAAAGGGAATTTGTATCAGCTACAGTTTGAACAAGAAAATCCCATGTTTTATCATTGTTACTGGCAACATGTAACTTTAAGTTCTCAGACTGAAAATGAATAAGGTGACTTTCGATCATTTCTCTATCAACAATTTCAGAGACAAAAATTTTCAAAAACACTGATACTCGCGCACCAGGTTCGTCGCTGAAACACGAACGATTTGCTTTCATTATAATCTCCTCATGAATCACTGTAATATTCCCAATGTATTTGTCTAGCTCATTTTTAAGAGGAAAGATGATTAAATTCAACAAAAGCTCCTGGTGCACATTTCGAGAGCTGTTCGTACTCACATCCATACCAAATGTCAAAATGTATCCCAGGTTGGAGGTCCGCGGAAGTAATGGTACACAGGATCCATTGACTAACAAACGTCCAGGATAACACACAATATCACGGCATTTTTCCTGAAAATAATTTCATTAGTTCAGTGTTGAATGAATTGATTGCAGAAATCAAATGCACGTATTTTGTTAATATCGTTTCTTTTCTCGAGTTAGGCGTTAATCCCACGCCAGTCACTGCACAGAAAGACAATATTTACATAATGAAGAAGTATGTTCTAAACCTTTAGTTTTTATACCAAGCTTATTAGATTTTCTAAGTATAACTTTTCTGTCACCCCAGTGTACATCAAGAGCCTTAAGCATATTTTAAACACCCATCTGACTTTTACAACAGTATAATATCTAAAACTTTATAACTTTTGTCGCATTAGAAATCATTCGTGGGCATAAATCGCGATACCTCATTAACATGCCATATGTATGCTAGAACAGTTCTTTTTTACAGAAAACCTTTCTGAACACGATAAATGTTTTTATTTCAATACCAGTCAATGGACGAATTAGGCCGCTTGCTCGGATTAGGGAAGCAGACCAAAGAAAAAACAGAAAACGATTTTGTTTCAGAGTAATTCATAGTACGTACATCTTTAAAATGCCGCGGTTATGTATATACTACAGGAAAAATAAAGAATGGTTTACAATAAAACAACACAGTGTTTACAAAAGCTGCAGCGAGTTTGCAGTTTGCCGTTGCACTTTGTTACTTAAGTGCGAAAATCAATCGTACAATGCACTCCGTTCATAGGTTACTCAAGACCAAGACAAAAATCAGTGACCAATTTTTTTTTAAATTGCAGGAAAATCAAAGTTAGAAACAATAAAGAAAATCGTAATCATCAGAACGATAACCAATATGATACACTTGTAAAGAAAAATGCTGGCAGAATTATTCCAATTTAGTTTTTGTTCTGCTTGAATTGCTTGTTACGTTTTTTGCAACACAATTCTTGTCTAAACATTAGGGATTTACGTACCTGTATCGAGTCAAAGTTTTGATTGGCCATACATTGTTCGGATCCTGTGTCGTATGAGAAATCGTCGTACGCTGATAACGAAAATAAACTGCGGAAGTGAAGAGATGGTACACCACCATCAAACAGATCTTCGTAGCAAGTGTAAATTCCTGTATAATTCTTTTCATATTGGTAAGTATGTTCGTTGCACATCTTACAAAATATATTTTTATATGGCCAGTGGTAGTCAACAAGTGGCAATTGTTTACATCGTATGTCTACTTGCTCATAATAAATATCCCATTTTCCGGTGATGTTGCAATGATCAATTAATGATCCAACCTTTTCTACAGGTTTGCACATTGCACAAAATACATTTGAATAATCGTCAAGAGACGAATCGTTTAAGTTATAGTAGTAATTTACATGATACGGAATTGCTCTAAAATTATGACATGCCCAGAAGTTGTCCGAAGTCTCATTTTCACATGATGGCATGTTTTTCTGACAACTAGGTGTACATGAATCTATTTTGGGAGAAATTTCGCATTCTGATTTCAAAATTGAATCAAATAGGTCAGCAAGAAGAAAAGTGAATTTAACTGGTAAAATTGTTTTACATTTAACTGTAAATTTCCATGGTTGAAAATTAGTCACATTTGATAAACTATGAATATCTCCTGTCTCGGTAATGTTTAAAGGATAGCGACAAAGGCCACAGTAAATGTTTTTATAATGTGCCCTTGTTTTTCTGTCGATGACTGGAAGAAATGTTAACAAATCTGTATAGTCCATGTTCTTACATTTATGGGATATTAATTCAAACTCTGGGCCAGCATTTTCACATCCATCATAAACCAAATGGCGCATTTCTTTTGTACCCATGCATGTCGTTGAAAATTTGAAAGCTGCATCGAGGCAACATGGATAGCTGCTGCCAAAATGACAAGTTTCATGACATGAACATAAACTGCTGTCGTCAGCTTGTATCACAGTGGAAATGTTATGACAGAAGTGACCATTCCCCGTCATTGCATAGTACATTTCATATATATTTGCCAGTGTACGATCATGGGCTATTATTGAAGGGGTTTGTACATAGGAAATGTTATTAAATTGATTATTCAACTGAATGAAAACATAATCCTCTGGAAATTCATTAATTTCAAATTCAAACTCAAAATAGTTATCTGTGATAGATTCTATAATGAAAGCTCTGGCATCAAAATATTTTTGAGTATTTTCATAGGTCGGTGGCATATTGCACATATAACAATACACATTTTTAAATGGATACGTAGCAAGTGATTTCCCATGTTTTGTACAGGCCTCTTTCAACTCATTATCATACCCAGTCCACTTCCCTGTAATATTACATTTTTCAATTATTTGATGGGTTACTAATGGAGGATTACACATAAGGCAAAAAACATTTTTGAATGTGCTAAATATTAAGTTGTTGTAATTATTGTCGTAGTTCTCACATGCCCATTCTATATCTTCATCATAGGATTGCCACGTTCCAGAAATATTGCACGATTTGATGATGTTCTTACTGTAAACATGATTGCACCCTCTAACGTACGGGTTTTCACTATAACTGTTGAACATGCATTTCCTATCTTCTGCCGTTTTTAGTAGATCCTCATTAGATGAAATGAAATTAAAATCTGCAAATAACTGACAAACCGAATTAAATTCCCAAGGTAATAACTCTGTTTCATTATGACATTGCGCACAAAATATGTTTTTATATGAGATAGCAGTTGTCTTTGACGTAACTGGGGGATACTGTATGCGGTCCGAAAAAGATTTCTGACCTTCGCATTTATCTTTTAGATTTATATCCACTTCAGCTGGACACATCGTACGCATTACAAACGAATCTTCTTCGACAGAGTTCAAATCTTGATTGAAGTAAGAGAGTATTGTTGTATTAAAACATTGAAGATTTAATGAGAAGAATTTGTCTGGACAACAGTTTCCATGGACAAAACAGCTGTCACTGCAATCACATTGTGAACAAGGTTGTGGGAACATATGTATATCTGGAATGGTCTGATTCACAACACTACATAACTGGGGTCCACACAGCAGGCTGTATTCATAAAGAAGCTTCTCAATGTTTACGGCTACTGCCAATGACATACTAAAGAGGACCGATACATATACACTGTAATGACGCATCCTGAAATATAAAGATAAAACTCTTTGTTGCAACTGATTTTTAGTTTTATGTTTATTGTCTTGTGTGCATTTCAGCATTTTGTTATTTTGATATATTTCTTTTTGTCATAGCCCTGGTTCTCTCGGTAAAAACTACAGTTCTACCTACAAAGATCTCTGCAGCCTTTCACCAATAAGATTTTAGGTCCCATTTTGTCATCAATACGATTAATTCACGTCTACCTCTGTACAATAGTATAGCTGGAGATTATTTTTAATCCAGCGAGACTTTCAACCAAGGGTAGAATTCCATTCTATTCTCGAATCTTAAATAGTGATTATAAGACTATGCAATATTACGTATGCTAACTTTGATGAAACTTGATACGGTTAGGTTCAGCTTTTAACAGCACCAAAACCTTTTTTCTCTGTTGTCGAATGTAAAGTAATGTAATATGAATTCAAATTCACATATAATCTGCAAAATCAGAATTAGATTTATACAAAGAAATTTCCGAAGATATATTCTTGCTCATAAATATGGAATTTTTTTTTTTTCGACCTTACATTAGAAATAGATATAGCTAGACTTTTTCAAGCAAAATTCATATCGAGATTGGTGTCATCATTGTTTACTTTAGGGGTTGTTGCAATTGTATATGCTGTCGCCACGTAGAAGAATAAATTGGCTGTGCATATAATGATAACTGGAACAATAAAAGACAAAATAGTAGAGAGTCGCCGAAAATAAAGCAAATCTTTCCTCCATATCCGTATGTCGAATTATCGCACATACTATAATTGATAATTAAATTTAATACCACGATCAATAGCGGTAATCCAAACGAATACAGAAGATAAAAGATGA
>JARWCS010339404.1:0-11650 GCA_034783895.1 Geukensia demissa | reverse complement strand
TGTTGAAGGCCTCACTGTGACTTTGAGATGAAGAACAGCAATCAAAGCGCTGTTCCTTTGCTTGTAATTTTCTTGTAGATATGAGATTTTTGTGTCATTTATATTTACTCCATATCTCCTTTTTTCTAATTGATATAAGTAATTGCTTTATCTCCATACCCTTGACTTTCACTATAGATCTTGCGCCATCTTATAACCCTGCTCGGCGAAGTTTCTAATGAATAAAACTCTTATGATTGAAAAAAGTCGTAAAATTGGCTGTTACAAAAATCATGTTAAGCTTTAAAATCTGGGAAAATCATTCACTTACACAAAGAAAAAAATATGTCAGTTGTTTTTCATTTTAGTAAGTAGACAGTAATCTAACAACATTCCTTAAATAATTTTAACAACAAAAAAAAGTTTAGCTACATGATAAATATAGGACCACTCTTAGCGACATTAATTCTTTCAAAATTCAATATGAGCATCTTTTGCTTCAATTTGAAAGTTAGCAATTTGTTTGCAAAAGTGACTTTTTATAAAGTTTTCTTCGTTTTTAAGAGTCTGATTATATATAAAATTTGCTTATATTTGACCTACTGGTTGCAATTAACCTTATTAGTAATTTTATTAGCCTCTAAACTACTTAATAATTACAAGTTTATATGAATAAAGATAATATATTTATACGCAATTTCCATCTTCAACAAATCAACAAAGTCATTTAAGCAAGCGCTCTCTTGGAGCTTCATTAGGTAATGAGACATCATACTTCAAGTCATGTGAGTGTATTTATGCCAATCAGAATGCCGCTATTAAATGCAATACTTACTAAATGTAATCAGATTATATTACAATAACCTCGACTCACAAAGTAATCATTATCTTACTTCATAAAATACTAAGCTTTCTATAGATATGCGCACAAACAATATATATCTTAATGAAAGTTTTATTATTTTAATTACAATATAATATAAAAATATGATATCTCTAATTAAAAAACTCGAAAGATCTGCTTAAATACCTCAAATCCGATTCTTTAAAATTTTGAACAAGTATTCAAACGTTTGACTTGTCTACCCTTTATACCACGATTTCACATTCACAACCTAAACTTCTTAAGAAATTGATACATCAGTGTTTTGTTAAACAAAATTGAAATCCATGATATAAATATTTGGTTTTAGGTAAAAAGATGTCTTACCTCGTTAGATAACACACCGCTTGTGCTAATAAATACAGTGAATGTGATATTTTCAAACTGCTGGACTTTCTGATTGACAACATTTTGGTGAAATTTGGTGGCCGAGTTTTTTCAACAGACAGTTGGCATTCCAATGGTCACAAATTGTGCGCCCCTACTAGCAGACTTGTTTTTGTACTCGTATGAAGCAGATTTCATTCAGGCACTCCTGCGAAATAACAAAAAGAAATTGGCCAGATCGTTTAATTTTACTTTTCGCTATATCGATGGTGTTTTGTCAATGAATAATACTACTTTCAGTGAACTTCTCGACCAAATATATGCCAGTGAACTAGAAATTAAGGAGACAACAGACTAAAAAAATATGCTTCATACTTAGATTTATTCCTCGAAATTGACCAAGAGGGAAGACTTGTTTCTAAGATTTACGACAAACGGGATGACTTCAACTTTCCTATTGTAAACTTTCAATATTTATGTGGCAATATTCCTGCTTTCCCTGTCTACGGTGTTATGTTTCGCAGTTGATTCGATACTCTCATGCCTGTTCCAAGTATCAGGTCTTTCTGAAGAAAGCATTGCTGTTGTCGCATAAATTACACCAACAAGGAGACATCCAATCAAGGTTGAAGTCTTCCTTCCTAAAATTTTTTGGTCGCAATCACGGATTGATTGATCCATATGGTATCAGTATATCAAAACTTGTTAAAGACCTGTTACCGGTAATACAAAAATAAGTTGACCTCTTCTCGGATTGACGTTAACCTATTTTTAATATTTAGGATTCCACGACGGGTGTTGCGCGCAAAACAGGGGATGCTTACTCTTCATTAGCACCTGATCCCACTCCTGTTTTGTAAAGGAATTCGTGGATTTCAAGCTTTTTTTCCTTTTGTTTACATTTTATGTTTTGGTTTGTTTGAAGTTTGTCTTGTCTCTTTGGACTATGCACTTTTTATCTCTCGCATGGGTATTCTACACTGGACTTATAAAAGATAATTTTAAAAAAAATGTGTAAACAAGGTTTATCTTTTGAGGATCTTTTATGAATTCATAGCTTTTGATGAATAGTAAAACTCGGAAAAGACATAGTGTAAGATACGGGTTTCCTGCCTTTATTAAATATCATTTTATGTATATGAGCTGTTCACTTGCACAGTGTAGCTCTGAATTTTTTTGTATGCAAATTATCGTAACGGTAATGGTTCAAAAATGCGTTTCCTAGTTTTTTGAATGAAAAAGTACAGACCCCAAAAGAAAAAGCAGTTCAATTTAGTTAAGATTCTATAGATCTTATTTTGCATTCTTTATTATGAATTCTTTAACAAATATCAAGTTCGTATCAAGGTCATCCTGCGTTATATTTCTTAATGAATTTCACATAAAAGTCATTCGCTAGTTCACGATGCAAATAAAGGCTGAGTAAACTTGATGGAAAACTGTCATTGCCCAATAACGCAGTATGTACAAGATCATACAATGGTCACCTTGTAAAAAAAGCTTATTATAAGGAAATTCCAATGAAAAATGTAATCGTTTGTTCTTTGAATATTTACATGAAACATGGAAAGAATTTTAATCCAGATTTATCGCTATTGAGTCGTTTGTTTATAAAAAAGATGTAGAAGTCTAACAATAAATATTACATTTGTATACATTCATATTCATATATAATTCGATATTTTGTTTCATTACATATTTAATGCCGTGAACCAGGCTATTAGTTAAAAATCAAAATGTTTAGGTAGCTTTTCATTTTTTGTTAGTTTTTGTTGAATTCCTGTTTGATAAGTACAGGGGTATCCAGATTAGTTAAGAGGTGACGTAACAACAAATTTAAATAAACAGAAAGAAATGAGGTTACGTCGTGACACAAAATATTTGTTGCTAATTTCCATGAATTTGAGGTATATTTAGCCATAGATTTTGCGGATATTTTTAAAATCACAAGAAGGCGTTCGCCAGACCCACCTGACTACAAATCTGCTCCCGTAAAGCTAGCTCAAAATTACTATGGCTTAATATAAATCCATGCAGACAAGCAGACTGGGATGCAGATCTACTTTTCCTATATTTTTATTATGTATACTGGCAAAATTGACTGGATTCAAAATATTATTTTTATTTTAAGGTACACAACTCAGTCTAGATTTTCTTATGCCTTCTTATCAAGATGGTGTTATTTATATCTTTTATATTACATATCTCAATTACAAATTAATTCTTACTTATGTCAATGAATTTCAAATGGCAGTACTAACTATGCATAGGTTAAGATGCGAGCTAGTCGATTACAATAAAACTTTTTAATAGGTTCGAATCTGTAAAACATCTTACAAGCATGTATCTTTCAATGTTGGTAATTGTGTTTACATCATCTACTTCTATGTAAAGCAGCCAAATCCTTGGCATAGGAGTAAATGATGTAAACACAATTTACCAACACTGTCATGACACCTGCTACTAACATTTGAATGAAAATCGAATAAGAAGGCAAATAATTTTAGTCAAATGTGGGGGAAACATTTCATATATAAAGTTCAAAGCGATATATAATATAATTTTATGATATACCCAGAGGATATCTCATGCTTGTGAATGTCATGTAAATGCACCAATGTTGTCTGTATGCTTTAAAGTAATGTCTGCTCGAATTTTGTGTCTCTTTGGAGGTTTGTTTAGTCATTTATTATATTCATTAATGACAAATAGAGTATGAGAGGATAGTTTTATGTTTTAAATCGATTCGTTGATCATCTGAAATGTAGTGGGTGAAATGTCAAAAAGTTCCTTTAAAAATCACATGGCTGTCGGGTTTGGATTACGGGCGTTACAAATAATAACTATCGCCAGGAGCAGGGACATTTTCCCTTTATTTTTTTTTTTTGAAGTTTTCTTTATGATTAATGTTTCCAAATAAATAAACTATTTATACTTGACATAAGCGTTGGAATATTCTTTCCATACAATTTGCTTATTGCTAAACCTTGTTTGCAAGAATGCAACCAGAATAACAAATACAACTAAAACCAAATATTTGCTAAAAGTATATGTCACATATATTTTGTTTTCCTTGATATAGAACAATAAGATGTGGTATAATTGTCTAGAAAACCACACAAAAATATAAATTACAAACATTTCCAGGTTACCTTAAAAACTTTAACAATGAATGAAAATCCAAGAGCATGAAGATATAACATGAAGTACCAACCTCAACAAAGGGCTCGTAGTTTCTAACAGTTAGTTGAAAACCGAAATAGTCGTTTTTTGTCCAAAAGGCTCTCCTATCAATATGCTGAAAAACAAAACATTTAGAATCTTTGACAAAACATTTAGAATCTTTGACAATCCATAAAAACCACTTCAAACTAACGGGTCCGGTAATCTAAAACTTCAGATTGCAGTTTGTATGAAACTTTTTTTGTTTAATTATTGTAGGCCAAGTCTTGATGTAACAAAAATTTTGAAAAATTGATTTAACTTTGCAACTTTGGGTTGCGAGTGAAATATAGACATACGGGGAGATGACCAAAATCCTTTGTGCAAATGCAATTAATAAATCCGTTATATTTTAACTGACCTGTATGTGGCCAGTAATGTCTAATATTTTAATGTTGTTTTTTTTTAATTTCAGAGGGAGAATTTCGGGCTGTAACAACTACTATGAAATAATGACGTCATCACGTGTCTTTCTTCTTTTACATGTTTTGCTTTTGATTTTAAAAGATCTATTTTTGAATAACGATATGTTTATGTAATGAATGAAAATTGACCATCAAATGATTTTACTTACATTTAAAGTAACAATATTTGTCCGAAACTTGAATCATTTTAACCTAATGTGCCTTAATTACAGACAAAATCAGACTACTTAACACGGTGTAGCTTTTAAATGGTTGTTATGTGACAAAAGCGAGCTAACTCGAAGTCTTTATGTCTGTTTATGTATGCAATAGTTGTATAAAGTCGCAACTTTGGTATCTCCGAAATCCTTATGTTAGTCTTTAGTAAGCGCCCATATGATACGTCAAATTAAGTAAAGTAACGGAGCTCGCCGATATTGTCTATAAAGCATTGAAAAGTTTCCGGAATCACCGGCTGATATTGCGATGTGGGTAAGAGCAATTCATTTAGCTGGTTTATACCATTTAAAGTTGCTATCTATAACAAGTGCACATTATTTTCTATCAGAAATGAATTTCTATTTTGTTGCCTTTGGAAAACGTTGTCGCAATTTTGCAGTTGCCAACTACCGCCATACATAAATAAGTAAAACAGTCAACCAAAAAACTTAAACATCAACTATAACAGCTGAAACCTGTAGGCCATATTATGGGACTTAAATTTCTCTTTTGAAATTATGATCGGCTTTTTTGTTGAAAACAGACCTGACCAGTTTTCCTGAAGATAGAAAACATTCCATTTGTTCATCTAAAATTTGACTGTTTTACAGTTATTTCAGCTTTGCAGGAATTTAATGCACATGTATTTTTATAAGCAGTACAATCAACAAAAACCTTTATGAATAAAACTATAAATATAATCGCTAAATTATCAGCCATTTAAAAGGCCAAATTTAAATATTTTAATATTCTTAAAAATGTTGGTACTGTCTTAGTTGGTAAAACATTGCTACAAAGTATTGAAATGCTTTTTAAGTAAGAATATAAAGCATCAGAATCTATTTTGTTTTTTTTAATACTGAACAAGCCTAGGCCTACACACTGACCTTTTTTCGTCAAAAGTAATGCTTGGCAAAACGCACGTGGATTTTCCACTCTTACAAAGGGAATTTACCTTTTTATTTTGAACAGCATAATAATAATTTACTGCAAAAACTAAGGCATAGAATTCAACGAGATGATTGGGATAAACACAAGAACGACGAACAGATCAGTTTTTTTTTACCATATATCCCAGAAAAATCCGTTGGAAATCATATCTGTAAATTTGGTGGACACAGGCGGATACTACAATCTGTTAGAAGACGATATATCCAAAACTGGAAACTGTTTTCACTACAGCGTTCAGATCTACAAAACAAAAGCCAAAAAAATGTTTGCTTTCCACGGGACTGCGAAAGGAACAGAAACCAATAATGGACCAACGTTCAACTTGAAAGAATTTTTCGAATTTTTAGCGCAGGAGGGATTTCAACACCACAAAATAACTCCATTACACCCTAGAACAAAAGGAGAAGATGAGGTATGTATGAAACCTTTGAACAAAATGGAACTGATTTCTAATATAGACAAAGGGGGAAGATCAATCGGGCTTCAAATCTCTACTGAATATAAAATGTGGATTAAAACTCAAATGCATACCGAAGAGAATGGACAAAATTAGCAACTCGATTATTAAAAAAACGAGAGGAACGAATTGTATTAAATGAAAATTACTAATAAACAATATACAAAGAACAAAAAAAGGATAAAACATTATTTCAAAATTTTTACTTCTGTAAAAAACCCAAAACAAACAAGTGGTCCAATCCATATGAAGCAGCGTTTTACCAAATTTTAAGAATTACGGATCAATAATTGTACCAAGAGGACAACCGATTATCGAATGGTAATCCGAGTTGCTAGCCAATCTAAAATGGCCGGTAACGAAACAAGGAATGTGGAGACCGAGAAAAATTCAGCACATACTATAGGGAAAATCTCTGGAGGACCTAACGAGTGATGCCGTGCAACAATCGAAGACCAAAATAAACAAGAGGACAAGGATGACTCCGATACATTTGGCAGCCACAAGCAGGCCACAGAGGAACAGACGAGCACCGGAGTAATTAAGAGACTATATAATTTTGTAAATATTACGGCCTATTGTTAATATCATGAGTGAATAATATAGACCATTGTGAATATTATGTACTTTTGCGAATATTATTAACTGTCTGAATATTAGGAACTTTTGTGAATATTGGGGACTTTGTGAATGTAATGAGTGGACAACATAACGTATATTATATCGGTAATTAACTGTACACATACGTCTCATAGACGAAAATGACTTATGATACTAGGCTCATTTTGAATTGAATATTATTTTCACTCTCTGTTAAGAGAGAATGTGATATTTACCCGAAAATATTCAATCATTCATTTATTGTTTTATTCCGCGACTTTTTGCATGAACAACTATTGGGTACTTTACTCGGGTTATATTATTCAAGAGTAAGGAATATATGACAAAAAGACATAATCCACATCTTTTCTGGGTTTTGCACGGCATAAATTCTCGTTAAGCTACTGACTTAGTCACTAGAGTTTCGTGGGGCACGAAACGAGTTTTTAAAAATAGTGCGTTGTTTCCACCTCTCTTATCAAATAGATTGTTGACAAAATAGAAAATCAACGATTGTAAATGCCTAAATTTCACTGCGTACGAAACGCTTTTCTGGATTAACACTCATCAGGCACGCTCGTCCCTGATTTGATGCAGACTAAAAATAAGAATTATCAATGTTGGAAAGATTTAAACTTTTTCTTTCCAACACACATTCCAGTACAGACAAAAAATAAATGAGAACACACAACTCTAGCACGGTGGATATATTTACGACCTCCACACTGCACAAGATAAAAACTCCGTAATCATATTTGAAAGAAAATATATGAAATAGTGCCAGAAAGACACATCTTTTCTAGATTTGTCACTGCATAATTTCTTGTTGCCTTAGTTCAATAGATATCCATGGGGCACGATACAAGTTCTTTAAAAAATAGTGCCTTGCTTTTTTCTCTTATCAAATAGATTGTTGTTCAAATAGAAAATCAACGATTGTGCGTACTTAGCGCTTTTCTAGATTAACTTTCGTTAGTTACGATCGGGACCAAATATTAGAAAACAGGGAATTACCTGCAGACAGACAGACAGTCGTCCCTACCGTATTACAGAAACTTTTTATGTACGTTTTATGTTTCCATGTCAGTAGTTAACAAGAATCTATAAAGTAAAGTCTTATTACGATATTTCAGCAGGTATGATGTTTTAATTACCGGGAGCTTTTGAAAAATCCGTTAATTGTATTTATGCACACGCACCATTTAAAAAAATAAAAAAGACGAAATAGACTACTAACATTAATAATTTTTTTCATATCATGTGGCACACAAACTTTTGATTTTAAGGAATGGTACTTTAAAACTGTTCAAAGCTTTTGTTTATATAATAAAATTGGAAGAGATGTGGCTATATAGTGGTGGAAACCAGTTTAAGTAAGTGCAGCATGCCAACATAACAGTATTAAGTGCACAATCATTCCCCTCTGATTGTTGGTGGCTATTGGAACACATAATTATATATGGTTATCTTCATTATAATGGTTCACATGTATCAAACAGAAAATCATAAAATTCAAATTACCCGATATCTGGTTTGTATCTGCAGATCGATCAACATTTCCGTTTGATCCCGATCCAATGATAGAACTTATTACCTGAACATTTCAACGTCTTCAATTCAAAATTGATTTCCCTGCTAGTTTTATTGTATATTTCTATACACATTTTGGTATTTTTCGACTTTTACTCTATTTTTAATTGTGATGAATTAGACCTTGTCACAGGGAGTGGGATTTCCCCAAATTAAAGGCCTTGTAGAGATCTTTCAACAGCTGGTTGGTAAGATGTGGGGGTCTCTATGATATTTTCCCCATTTAAATCCCTTCTCCTATATATGTGCACATCTTGGTTTGACTGGTTTGCAACTGATGTTATCTTTTATTTTTTGTTGGAAGTACATGACCTTTAGTGTAGATCGTACAGAGAACTTAATAAAGCTTTTTAGTAGCATTTCATTTTAGTTCCTATTTCAATTTAGTTCTAGCATTCTTTTTTTCAGCTCATCTAACCCAAAGGGTCAGGTGAGCTTTTGTCACAATCTTACGTCCGTTGTCTGTCAACATTTTGCAAAATGAGCTGCTTTATAACCACAGAATAGATTGAAACCAAGTATGGCATAACTTTTCCTTACACCCTAAAGAGTCAAAAGCTTTTGTCATTACTTGACGTCCGTCGTCTGTGAACATTTTGCAATTTAAACTTCTTAATAACCAAGAATAGATTGAAGCCAACTATGGCATGATTTTTTCTAACAGGGCAATGAACACCAAGTGTTGTTCCTTTAGTGCCGATCCGTAATGGCCGACAGCATGAAACTGAGTGTAATATAGTTACCTATGTAAAGTTCATACACAAATCTTCTTCTAGACAACGGCCGAATCGACTGAATTAAAACCAAACAGGACATGAATGTTCTTTACAAGGTGCTGTCAAAGAATTGTTACTTTGTTGCTGAATAGTCATCAAATATGGCTGCCATCTAAGGAATTAGTTGAACATGGGCCATGTGGAATATCCATTCTTTTAGAGAACTGTTCAATGGATTGAAATCAAAGATTGTGTGAATATTCCTTACAAAATGTTAACCAAGCATTCCACTTTGGGACCTATCTGTCACTGGGTATTGTCGTCAGTAAAGAACCTAGAGTTTAACATATAATAGAATAGAAAAGAATAATTCGCTGTTTTTGTTTTACTGGATTTATAAGAGTTATCTCCTATATGGGACGGTATAGCTACAAAGCTGTAACGTCGAAATGTAGGTTTTTATTTTTTCAAATTTTATTTCATCTCAAATTCATAGAAAAGAACAATATTTTTGCTTGATTCATTTGCCCGTTTGGTATCATGGAATTCCTTTTATTAATGCACATCAGATTATTATTTTCTCTCTGTAAATATTGTGGATTTTGCCAAAAATAGCAATATTTAAGGTTTTCTCCATTACAGGTATATTGAGATACCTTTCCACATGGTAGAAAACTCTTACAAAAACATACAAATTACGGATGTTTGAAACATATTGACACTTGTTCCAAATTGAAAATAAAGTATTCCCGATTTTCGTAACCCGGTATGGGTTACGAAAATCGGAAATCTTTATTCTCAATTTGGAATAAGTGTCAATATGTTTTAAGTTCGAATGTTTATTTTCTAGATTATTTTCTCAAGTTGTATACCCTTGTACAATTTACTGAAATATTTATCATGTCCCTTTAATAGTTTGTCATAGTTAAAAATGCCCAGTAATTCACTGCCCTATAAAAGAACTGGCTTAACGGTGTGGTCAAAAACGTGGAGTAAAGTTTGTAGGTTTAGTTGGTTATTTTAAAAACTTTTAATATACTTCAACATGGTCTTAAGTCCCCTTTGATAAAGATCTTTTTATTCTTCATTGGAAGAACCAGTTATACTTCAACAATACCAAGATATTTATATTTACGACATCTTTTTGATAGGTTAATTATAAATTGAAAATACCCCATATTCTTTTTTCTAGTCTTCCAGTATAGTTAAATACTAGAGACTTTGTCTTATTTATATTAATCTGCAGTTACTTAAGGAACTTAGTGTTACATATGTAAAATATTGACATACGAATACAGGTTATAAAGGCAAGGTAAAGACAACATTTTGTTTCCTATGGGAAGATATACATAAAATCTTTCCATAATTCTTTCCTTATGGAAAACCCAGACACAAGACTGTCTAGTGGATTGAAACCAAACTGTTTGTGATTGGTTTTACCAATTGTTTTAATATAAAGGATTTGTGATTTTAGTGCCTCACAAAAAAAGTTATAAGTTAACTTATTCACTACTGCTCTTATACGAAATCAATGACAAACAATTGCTGATCAAAAATACAGATACTAATAAATTCAGTAAAATGTCAAAAAAAAGAAAGAAAAGAAAAAGATTTGAAAGATATCCAGGCAGAAAAACGAAAATTCTAATTGTCATCACAAAGAACGAATCTCACAGGACACGAACAAAATCAATATCAAACAAAACATGCACCGTTTGTTGTCATTTATATTTATAATATCTGAATATTTCTAATGCACTAACACTATCGATTTTGTTCTTTTTTTGACTTCCTTGATATTTGTGAACTATTGTGCATTGCTAAACAGTATGCCCGAAAGAACAATCAATAGATTTTTTAATCTTTTTTCTTTGTTTGATTTTCCCCAAATAATAAATTGCAGTTAATGTTTTATTTTTTTCGTAATGATCACTTTCATATTCTGAAATATTTATTTTTCATCCCATGATGTAACATTCGCTTCCGGTATATAGATATAAATTTATATTTAAATCTATTAATAGTGCGAATCAAACAAGCACTTGGTCTTTTATCAACACTCATTTTCAATTTTCTGTTCCACTTGTGACGTGAAGGAAACATTAGATGTTCGTTCAAATATTCAAGCATTTAAAAATCTATGCATATTATTTTCAGTATTAACAGAAGTGAAAGAATCGGATACCGAAAAAGGTTTTAATTAGTCCTGGTCAATAAAAAGATTTCCAGTTACGCAAGTAGTATCAATTCTTTTAGAAATATATTAGAGTGGTTAGAAAAGGAGGTACTGTCTACCAACTCT
>JARWCS010339374.1:0-11651 GCA_034783895.1 Geukensia demissa | reverse complement strand
AAGCAATGTGTTAAATCTTTGTTCACATTAACTCTGATTGGGCAACTCTAAGCCAGGTGAGCGATTACAGGCTCCTGCGAGCCTCTGGTTGGAGTTTCTATGTTTTAAACTCTTAAATATGTCAGTTTGTGTATGATTATCTCATCATGTATGCAGTGGTATGCTTGGGAGGATGCAAGCATTCATGCAAATTTAGGACAGGGTGACCTATTTGTCATGCTTGATTGACTTTGTTGAAAGTCCATCTCCTCTTAGATCTTCTTCATTTTCTGGGGTAGGATAATAAGAAGTAACATATTAAATGCCTATAAAAGAATTGGTCCGGAAACCCTAACTAGTATTCTAAACATAAAATATGCATTTTCCCCTGGGATGGGAGATAGAATACCCCTCATAGTAATTGTCACATCTCTGTGAAAATGAAATTGAAAATTATTGTAATTCAATTTTGTTTTAGGAATCTGAAGAGACAACAGCTCCAGTAAAAGAGGAGAAAATTAAAGATGGAGAGGTATCACCTGTAAAGGAAAAACAAACTCCTAAACGAATAACACGTCAAGACATTAGTGAGGAAAACGTAAAGAAAGAAAGCCAAACAGAAACAAAAAAAGTTGTCAAGAAGGAAGAATCTGAGGAAAGTAAGAAGAAGGTAACGAAAAAGGAGGAAAATGAAAACAAAAAAGACAATGAAAGTAAGAAAGGTCAGAGAAAAGAAGATATGGAAGCCAAAAAAATGAAAGATGATGATGGGAAGAAAGGAAAAGATGAAAATGATGTTAAAAAGGACAAAGAAGATAAAATACCAAAAAAGGATGAAGAGAAAAAGACAACAAAAAAAGAAGATGGAGGGGGTAAAAAGTCGGTGAAAACTGATGATGTTAAGAAAGATAAAAAGGATGAAATTGTGATGAAGAAAGCAAAAGTTGTAGTAAAGAAGGAAAAAGATGAGCC
Organism: Geukensia demissa; assembly: GCA_034783895.1. Classification (NCBI taxonomy): domain Eukaryota; kingdom Metazoa; phylum Mollusca; class Bivalvia; order Mytilida; family Mytilidae; genus Geukensia; species Geukensia demissa. Next base: position 10,700 of record JARWCS010339374.1, on the reverse strand, counting down.
TAAAATCAAAAAAGAAATTGAGAATGAAGGGACAGATAAAAAAATTCAACCACTGGATAAAAAAACACAACCTCAAACAGTGGAGAAAAAACCTGCCTCTCAAAATGCAGAAAAGAAACCCAGCCCACAAACAAATGAGAAAAAATCCACAGGTCAGACTGGAGAAAAGAAACTTGTACCACCATCAACTGAGAAGAAACAAACAGGTGACAAATCTAAATCAGGAAGTAAATCAGAAACAGATGAAGAGAAAAGCTCACCAAAAAAGGTAATATCTTTTTATGCAGTCTTATAATATATTTGCAAGTTAACTTCACTCTTTTGTATACAATGCCCTATGGTTAACAAGATGATTGTCTTATGTAATTTGTTAATGTTGGCCTGTTGATGACCATATTTGCAAGAATATTTTACCCTGTTATTTTTACTTGAACTAAATTGATGTTCTGCTGTCTATTTTTATACTATGTTCAACGGGCCTTGATGTAGGGATTGGTTGAGGCAAGATTAACTTAATTTTACTAATATTCATTATATAAACTTTGGGCTATCTCGTCACAAAGAGTGGGATTCCCCCATATTTTTACAGAGATGGGGTATTTTCTCTTTAACATTTACCCCATATTTATTTCTTTAATACTTAACATGTAAATAAGAAGACATATGGTGAATAATGTACAAAACATGTGCAGTACAGTGTCAATAAAATGGCTAGAGACTATTTAATGTTTGTTTACAGTTGGTGAGGCGACGTTCCATGAGGAAGGATGAAGTGAAAGAAGAGAACAAAGAAGAAGCAACAGTGACATCAACACAAAAAATCATCATTGAGAAAGAGGTCAAGGTTAATTTGATCAAGAAAGATTTGAAACAGGAAGTTAAAAGGATAAAGAAAACAAAGGTCGAGGGTCAAACAGAGGAAAAAAAGAGGTTTGTTTGTGTGTTAATAAGGTCCAACAGAATATTAGATTGGTACTCATTGTTAATAAGGTCCAACAGAATATTAGATTGGTACTCATTGTTAATAGGGAATTGACTCTCTAATTGTTATGCACTTTTCATGCCATTCAACCATTTTTTTAAAGTGATTATCAATCTGTGTGCACTGATTATCAATGTCCCTTGCAATTTAGCAGACTTAATTGTGATGTTACTATTCAGTAAGGTTTTTTAGACAATATTTTAACTTAAAATCACAAAATTAGTTTATTAATGAGAGAAATAAAACATTAAGGTACATTTAAACAATCGAAATCTTTCATCAAACTTGCTCATGTTCCTTCAGACTTGAGCTGTGCACCTGTTTTCAACTTGGGTTTGACAGTCTAAACAACTCCTCCAGCACGTTGGACAACTCTGCCAAATATTGGTTGAGAGTTGGAAGAGTCCAACATGTTTGACGGGATGTTTATAGTGTCAAACTTGGAAACAGGTGGACATGTAGAGTTTGAAGCAAGTTTGATGGTGTAAACCCACCATTACATTCTTAAAACATTGATAATGGTATTTTTACAATCTCAATAGTTAATCCTTCAAATTTCTCTTCAAGGCTCAAAATTGAATATTTAACTATCGTAAAAAAAATATGATTATCAATGGCAGTACAATGTAAGATTCTCTGTTTCTTTATTTAGCATAATTTGCAATAAAATTAGAAGATGTGTAATTAAAAAAATTGTACAAGTTGCATTGCATATGTATGGATCACAGGAATTGTCATGAAATCTTACATTAGAACATTATAAAACTAATGATTTTTCTGGATTAAGTCCACACAAAAAAAATTTCCAACCTACGTTAATATTTGGGGCTTGTAGCCGGAAACAGCCTAGTTTTATACCATGCATACAAAGTTTGGGAGAATCACCCTCTCTGTCTGTCTGTCCACATAACTTGTAAGATCATCTAGTCCTAAATAATTCTATGGATTTCAATGCAAATTTACATGAACATAAGACACATTTGTAGAGTTACTCGAAGAAAGTTGTCACAATTAAAAGGTTGCGTAGAAATTTAATACATGTTTGGTATGAATTCTCAGGTTAACATACCTGGGATACGTATACAATAACAATTTAATTCAACTGAACCATATTTGTAAGTCATACTCATTTTGTGCAAATCATGATATTGTAGTGATGTAGCCAAGAAAGATGTTCGTAACTGTCCCCTGGGTACCAGGTTAAAGGTTAGATATGGCGGAGGAAAGACAGAGAAGATATATGATGCTAAGGTATATCCCACTATATTTATTGAGTAGGAATATTTTGTATTTCAAGTATCATATGACTTGCACAAAGCTGGAAGAAAGTGGAATTCTGAACATGTTGACAGAAATTATATTTAAATTCTTAATAGTTTGAAATCTATCTTGTACAATCATTGTACATAGTTGGAAATCTTAACTTTTCTTAACCTGTTTGCAAGATTTTTATAAAATTATTTCTATATTAAAACATTAAGCATGTAGTGGTGGAGGTCCAGCATTGGTCAATTTGAAGGGAAAAAAGTAGTCTTATTATGGTTGACATGGTTGATGTCATCTGTGTTAGCGGTTGGGTCTGTACACAGGTTGCTTTCCGCACAATATTTTTTGTTCTAGTAAACCAATTCTTTTTATATTATTTAGTACAATATATTCTTAAACCTATCAAAATTGAAATTTTGCTAATTGATATAAATGTTTTACAGGTAGTTGAAATGAAGAAAGATGATTCTGGATTACAGTATTTAGTTCATTATGCCGGCTGGAACATCAGGTAGATTGTCATATTTTTTGTCCTAAATATCAGTTACTGAAACAGTCATAAATCCACATTTGTTTTTAACCTAAATTGAATAAACTTTCACAGTTGAAGAATGGTATAAATCTGCTAAATAGAAATGAAAAATTAATATTCTGTACTGAAACACCAAAACAGACAAGAAGGGAAAGGGCTGTTCAATTAAAATGTTTGAACCAGGTCTGTACAATGTGTGTGACATGGAAGGAAGGGGCTATTCAATTAAAATGTTTGAACCAGGACTGTACAATGTGTGTGACAAGGAAGGAAGGGGCTATTCAATTAAAATGTTTGAACCAGGGTTGTACAATGTGTGTGACATGCGACCAACAACTACAGTGATTTTTTAACTTATAATAATAAATAAACACAGACAGGAAATATAGTTCATCATTGATATTCTTTCAAAGATGATGATATCTATCGAGATGTTGGAGATGGAGTAAAGATAACCAGTATATCACTAGTTTGCCATGAAACGTCTGTGACATCATCTTATGAGGTTAAACAAGGAAAAGTGAATTCAGTGATAAATTTAACATACCAGCAGAGTTGCTTTATAAAGGAATTATCAAGGGAGAAACTTTAAAAAAACTAGTGATAATATTCAAAATTGCTTTTCAACCATACTAGCCATATTTAAATGGAAAAATCCCTCATCTGAAATTTGCCAGCAATAATGTGACCACTTACGTAGGTCATAATTTCCCCAAGTTGATATTATTCTAATAAAACCTCTTTCTGGGACAAACCAAACAAATAATAACTGAGATAAGAACAAACAGTTAATCAGTACCTTGAGGTCAAAGACTATATTTGGATCTGTAAAAATTGTCAAGGCCAGGTGCTATTTATATTGGAAGCAACTGAAAATGTCTGCATTTTTGTAGTAAAAGGATGTTTAAGGTAGTATTTTAGAGGTTGTTACCAGCGAGGGGTAAATTTATGTTGTAATAAGCTAATGCAGACAAAAACTGCCTGTAATATTCAAGTAGTTGTTGACGAGAGGACTGTATGATTGGGAACTACTATATATACAGTAGGAATTCAGTATCTTGTACTAGGATGGGACCAGTAATCTATTTTAGGGGTTCCAAAGTATAGAATTAACACAACAGGATCTCAAATATGATATGTAGAAATCCATGCTGTTTTTGTTATTGGTACTTTCCCTTGACCAAAATTTTGCATTATTTGACCTGGCACACAGTGTTCAGGTTTCTGGCTTCTACAAATAAAGTAAATTATACTAAAGCATTTACAATTTGCTGTAAATGTTAAAGGCATTTATTAGGAATTGCCAAGTTAGTTTTATTGTAGATAAAACATATGGATGTACCAAGAAAGAATTATACAGCAAATGAGTGTACCAAAAAAAATTATACAACAAATGAGTGTACCAAAAAAAGAATTATCAGTGTTGTCATTCATTATCAACCTCTTCTCACTTTCAAATCAAAACTATCATAGCATTAAAGTATTTCATTTTCAGAACTAGTGCACTTACTTACAAATGGTATTTTATTGTAGGTATGACGAATGGATTCAGCCAGAACGAATTGTCAGTATTGTTGAGCGACCATCACCTGGAGCTCCTATTGTTATAAATAAAAAGAAAACAAAAGATTCAAATTCTCCCAAATCACAGAAACCATTGGTAATTCCATCAAGTCTGACACCACAGCAACAGGTTAGTTATAGTACATACCTTACAAGATACAAATTCTCCCAAAACAGAGAAACTCTTAGCTTAGCTATTCCAGCAAGTCTGACACCATAGTAACAGGGTAGTTTTAGTACATTCCTTACAAGATACAAACTCTCCCAAAACGGAGAAACCCTTGGCCATTCCAGCAAGTCTGACAACAAAGTAACAGGTAATAGTACATTCCTAACAAGATACAATTCTCCCAAAACATGAAAACCCTTGGCCATTCAAGCAAGTCTGTCAGCACTGCAACAGGTTGGTTATAGTACATACCTAACAGGATACAAATTCTACCAAAACACAGAAACCCTTGGCTATTCTAGTAAGTCTGACAACACAGTAATAGGGTAGTTTTAGTGCATTCCCTACAACATACAAATGCTCCCAAAACACAGAAACCCTTGGCTATTCCAGTATCAGTTTACAACCATGTTCACTTGTAACTTTGTACATTATAGGTGTTAAAAAAGAGAGGACGTTCAGGTCCAGGGGAATCTCCCTCATCAAGTCCTGCCAGATCACCTGCTTCTAATGTATCAGACAGGAAAAGGTCAAGGCCAACACGATCTAGTAGTGTAGAGTTCAGGGGTCTTGAAGAATTACCAGGTATGTTAAGTGGTCATATTAGAAAAATTGAAAATAAAAAATTTCATCTGCATTTGTTCTATTTAAAGACACCTATAAACTTATTTTTCCCTTTCACATTAAAAAAATAGCATTTACATCTTGTCTGTTTACCATAAAAGATGGATCTTTTCATATTTTTAAAAAGTTTAATTATTATGGTCAGTCATATCTCAGAAGTTGCTTGCTTGAAAAGAGGTTTTGATTTATATGTTTAAAATTGTTTAAAAAAAGGCAAGACATTACAAAATTTCATAATGATTTAAAAGCAACCAGGCAAAGTTTACATACTCCTATGATATATACATGTACAATAGCAATATAAAAAACTTTGTCTGATACAAAATTTATCTTTCCAATTAATAATTATACAAGTAGTATTAAAATATCTGTCATGATGTTATTTGAAATAATTGAAACAGGGAAAGACACAATATTTTTTTTTAAATGATGATTGTTAAAATAATACTATAGGTCTCTTATTTTTCAATATTTATTTCTGCTGATAATATGAAGGATGTTTTACAGCAAAACAAAGGAGAAGTAGAAGGAATTCTGGTTTAACAGAGACATCAGATATTATTTCACATGGTGAGTATTTTTCATGGTGAAGTAGCTTTGTTACTGGTTTGACTTGAGATTTCTGAACTCCTCTGATTTTATTAATTTTAAGAAGTCAAACTGTTTTGACAAATGACTCTGATATTCTAATATAGCACACATCAGGAAACCAAAATACAAAAAACTACATGTCACTAGTCAAATATTTATTAAAAGTAATATGCAGCTTATTTTCATTGCAACATTTTATTCACGAAATTCTTATTCATGAAATTACATTCTTGGTGATTTATTTTTGCTAAATGAAATATTGCTACAATGTAGGCTTGTTAAATGTTACAATTCTTTCCGATTTATTTTCATGTTTAGTATTTTTTTTCAAATCTTAAAAATAAATCATTCATGAATAAAAGTTTGGTTACAAAAACATGGGTATATTTTACACTTGTTTTGATGTGTTTAAGATAAGTGCTCACGTCTTTAAGCGTGAGTTATAACATGTGTATATTTTACACTTGTTTTGATGTGTATGTGTGTAAGATAAGTGCTCACGTCTTTAAGCTTGAGTTATAACGTGTATATTTTACACTTGTTTTGATGTGAACGTGTGTAAGATAAGTGCTCACGTCTTTAAGCTTGAGTTATAACATGTATATATTTTACACTTGTTTTGATGTGAATGTGTGTAAGGTAAGTGTCTTTAAGCTTGAGTTATAACATGGGTATATTTTACACTTGTTTTGATGTGTGTAAGATAAGAGCTCACGTCTTTAAGCTTGAGTTATAACATGGGTATATTTTACACTTGTTTTGATGTGTGTAAGATAAGTGCTCATGTCTTTAAGCTTGAGTTATAACATGGGTATATTTTACACTTGTTTTGATGTGTGTAAGATAAGTGCTCACGTCTTTAAGCTTGAGTTATAACTATGGTATTCTCAATAGTTTTGTCATAAGAAAGGTTTACAATGATAATTTTAAGTTGAATATGTAATTGTAGGTTTAAAATGAAATTTTTTTATTCATAGCCTCATTCACCGACGAGACCGATAACTCTGATGATGATGCAGATAAAACCGAAGAGATGGATCTCTCGGATACACAGTCAGTAGCAGAACAATCTAAACCTGTCATCTCAGACAGCGTGCCAAAGATGAAAGAAGAAACCAAATCGGAGGAAACCATTGAAGATACAGTACCGGTAGATATTGTAGAGGTCAAGGTCATGTATGAATCATCTTCTAGTATGGACTCTGTAACTAGTTGTGATAAAAACAATGATAGAAATAATTCTGATGACACAGAAACATCAGTGTCTGATAATGTTCCAGAACCTGAATTTAAATCTGAGGAATGTAAACAAGTTGATCCAGTTACTGATAATAAAATACCTGAAATAATTTCAGATAAAGAGGTGGACAAGAAAGTAGACAATAAAATACCAGAAATTCAGGAAATTGCAGCTACTGTAGTTGAAGTCATTCCTGAAAATGTACAGGAAATACCAACAAAACAGGAAGTGGAGGTTGCTAAGGAGATCAATGAAACTACTGAAGTTAAAAGCAGTGATGAGACTGGTGTTGTAGATCACTTTGAATTCAAGGAAGAAGAAGAAGAAATCAGTATGCTGGACTGGAAGGCTGAACGACATGTTGATGAAGATTGGAAACCACAACAGCGAGGGAGACCAAGGAAGATTCAGGGCAAAGAAAAAATAGAAACTAAAAAAGAAACACCCAAAGAGAAAAAAGAGGTAAAGAAGACAAAAATGACAATGGCTGAGCGAAAATATATGGGTCAAAACCCACCACAAATGGCTGAAACAGATACTGTGTGTAAGAAAGTAAAAGAAGAAGAAATATTAGAGAAAAAAGAAATAAAAGAGAAAGACACAAATGATGATGATACAGAGGAAGATAATGAAATGGAGAAGAAAAAAGTGAAAAAGAAAACAAAGAAAAAAGACACTTTGGACAGTGGTGATAGTGACATTGACTATAAAAAGAAAACTCCCAGTAAACCATTTGCAAAATCCAAAAAGAGGTTGAAGGATTGTGATGACCCCCGGTCTTTAATGTCAGATGATGATTCTAGTGTTACCAGTGAAAAATCTGACAATCCAACAGTGTTGTCAGAAGTGACAGCCAACTCTGTGATAGTTAGTGAACCACAAACTAGTGCTCATACTATGGAAGTCTCAGAAACTACTACTACAACTAGTGCATTTGAAAATACTCCACCCGCATCTCCTGAACAGGATGTGGATACATGTGTAAATACCACGCAAAATCATTCCCAAGATTCTCATAAAAACATTGTCTTGTCAACCGAACAACATCATTTTGAATCTCCAGTTGGCAACGTCAGCCCCTCATCAAACGATAGCAGTGTAGGCAGTGGAAATGTAGCAGGATCTGACAGTAGTGATTTAGTTAATCTGGGCAAGAGGAGAAAAGAATCTGAGGAGGTTACTCCTGCCAAAAAGAAGAGACGAGGAAAATCAAAGTCAAGTGTAGACAAGAAATCAAAACCAAATGGTAAGGTTAATTAATGGAATCTCAAAAACTCTGTTTATTCAATGTTTTTCCCATGACATTTAATTTGTTCACAGAAATAAAAAAACAAAAGGGACTACTGTAAATCACAGACCATGCAAAAATAGAAAAAAAACACCATATATGTCTATAACTAAAGTACCACATTTGGCTGTAGATAATACACATTGGTACATAATCACCAAACTTCATATAGGGGTACATTATACGCACCCCTTACCCCTTGAAATGCTTTTAGGGTAAAAGATTGTACAATCAACAGCCTTTTATGGTATGTTTCACTGAGCTGAGTCTCTCACTTTTTATGAAATTAAGAATCCCTTGGAGGAATCTTCATAATTCTTATAAAATGCAACAGACAAAAAGTTTCAGTAATTTTTGTATATTTCAAAATTTTTAAACATATTCTCAGTTTCTCTCCACTCGTTTGGAAAATTGGGAAATTTTGGCCTTTTCCATTATTACAAGTTCTGCTCACAGGATTTGTAAATTTTAGAAAAGGTAAAATATTTTTATAGATTTTATATCAATTGACATATATTTATGCATAATGTCAGAAAAAATAAGCTTTGCAGTACCACAAATGCAAGAATTAAGACGTCGTCAGAACTTGAATTTTTCACAAAAATCAGCAATTTTCACATGAGCACAGGACAAACAATGACACCTGTGATACTTCCAACACCAAATTGTACTGCCGGTATGGTAATTGAATCTCTTAATTTCCTTTTCAGAATTTGTTCTTGCTTTTAGAAATAATAGCCAAAACATGAGAGACTCAGTTAAGTGAAACGTACTATGAAATTGACCGATTTCCCCCACTATCAAACTATAAAGTAAAATTTGGATATTTTCATCAAAAGTTTTTTTGGGTTGTGTATGGGGAATGTTTTGATATTTGATATCCTTGATAAATGACACATCCCATAAATAGAAAGATTCTAAATGGTACTTTGAATATTGGATAGATGTTGTGATTTTGCAATCTGTCTATTATATCACCTTAATTTAAAAAACTATTTGCATAATCAAGGTTCAAAAACATTTAAAAACATTGGATAGACTTTAAAAGAGGTTTGAGGCACCCATGTTGTTTGAGCGACCGAGAGTTGATTTTATTCTGTTGACACAAAAAGGTAGCCACAACTTTTCCAAACCTGTTTTAAAGCATCAAGAAAGGTTCTCCAAAAACTGTAAACAGGAGACTACAACTTTTTCTCTATTTACAAATATGTTTCTGACAGGGTAATTTATTGATCAAAACAACATCATAATATTTAGGTATGTGACATGTTCAAAATTTAATATATATCCCATGACCAATTCAATTTTAAGTTTTTCTTACCAAAAATGGTATTTTAATGTAAAAGTTGAGTTTCAATTTTATAATTTCAGGAAGTGACAGTGATGAAGGATATAATCAAACATCAGGATCATCGTCTCCAAGTAAATCCCGTCCACGTTCTCCACGAACACCAAAATATAATCTCAATCTAGGTGAGTTTATTTTTTTAGAAAATCTGTTATTATTTTCACCCAAAATACTATTTAATCTCAGTATAGAGTATTAAAATGTTTAAGTAAATCTTGCAAATTTTTAGCTATGTTGCAATGCAAAACTCTTTAAACATGTAGTGTTGATAATTTTTTCTTTTGGTCTTGCACAAGCTTGTACGAAAACTCACTTTCGGTAAGCAGGTGAAAAAAAATTAACAATATAAAATTTTGAATTAAAATCTATTTCTTGCTGTTTACACTATGAAAAAACGGGACACAGTTTTGTAGACAACAGTATGAATTTTTTGTAATCGCCATTCTACTATTTCAAAAAACTCTTACTAAAAGTATAGGTAAATACCTTCTGTTAGGACCACATTTGAAATACATGTTTCTTCAGTCTAGGAGTATTTGTGTCCACCTTCTCATAAAAGCAATTTAAAATCTCCAGCCTAGAAAGTAACAGCTCTATCGTGTTTTCATCCATAACGAACACCAATCTTTTAAGAATCTCTTCACATATACATATAATCTGTATTTCCAAGTTATTGAAATTATTTTGTCACACTCATTGTTTTTGTTACCGGAAGTTAGCGGTTGATGTGAAATGAAATTGTTTGGAATAAGATTGATTGAAATCCAGAAATTCATTAATTACTCGTGGTCATTGTTACAGCAAAGTGGATGGAAATTTTATTTTTTTAATAAAATTTTGCAATCAATGTTACCGTAATCACTCTAATTTTTCGACACTTTTCGAATAGAGATTTTTTAATTTTTAAAAAATTCCAATTTTTCGACACTCGAGTAAAATCGCTAAAAAATTTCCAAGATCGATGTTTTGGGTTTTCAAAAATACCCAAGCTAATGTTGAATGAAGTTGTAAAAACTCAGGTTGGGGATTGACATGTTAATTATCACTGTTTTATGGCTTATTAATTCCCTTAATCCGTTAATTAGTCCTTTGAAGTA
>JARWCS010339362.1:0-19741 GCA_034783895.1 Geukensia demissa | reverse complement strand
ACAAAAACCAGGTTGAGTTTAGGTGCTCCGGAAGGGTAAGCAACTCCTGCTGCGGCAGTGGCACCCGTCGTGTTACTCAGTAGTCAAAGCCGTTGTATAGTCACAATCGATGTAAGTCACAACCGGTATAGGAACGGATTTTTATTCACGACAGTCGGAAGATATCATTTCATTATTTCATTCATGATCATGAAAAGACGCGCATGAAGACAAAGCACGCAACGTTAATGCTAGACAACCCGACTTTACCCTTCACAACAAACCGATAATTTTTGCTGCAAATTACCGATAAATATCGAAAATACACCCTTAAAATATGTAGAAATTATAAAAGAAAAACAAATAAAATACATAAAGTGTAAAACTAAAGTACGATATGATATCAATTTTTTAAAGTGAAATGCATGAAAAATCATGATTTTTTTTTACACAAAGGGACAAATGTGACAATTACTCAAGATCAATTTAAAAACTGTTGATATTGTACTTTATATCAATCAACATACTTTCAAAAATATGTCCAATGAATGGTTAAAAATTTATTTTGGTAACAAACAAAATTTTAGTAAATGGCCGCTTAATCTTAAACTCAAATTAATTGAGTTGTTGTAGGTGTTTAGATATTACAGTTTTATCTTTCATCGGGACAAAACGGATTTTGTTACTTATTAAACAGGACCAAATGCCGTATTGAAATACATGTAGACTTTTCAAATTTATATGCGAAGAAAAATCAAAACAACATTTATGAAGCCGGTTTTGCATATTAGGGCAATTTCACATAATATTTTATGATGAAAAGTAATATCATCTATGTAACTAAAACGGACCAAGATTCTTTCAACCAATCAATGTCTAGACACTTAAAATGGACACCTATCACCACATCCAATTCACATTTTATGAACTAAGATTGTTCGAAGTGCTGAGTTGTCATTTTGATACGTTTTCCTTTTGTGGAACATTTTAGTCAATTTCTCTAACATGTCTAAGGTGATAAGTTTGAAACAAAAACCTAACTCATATAAGGCATCATTGACGATAATTGAACAAATTATTCATAGTGTCCATTGATAAAATATGTCTTCCTGTAGCTGTATTGAGGATCTGCTTGAACATAACCTTTGTAGACCACTGTTGCAGGATCAAACAAAAAATCGCTGAAGCATTATTCTAGTACTTCCTTAGAGAATTCTGGGTTATTGTCGTTGTTATCGTTTATTGAACCGTCAGACTTAGAAAAATCTTTCTGTACCTTTAATATATAACCTTGGTGATTTCTATATACCTATATATTAACATATCTACATGAATTTCGTGTATGATGGAAATATCATCGACTTGTGTTCCAATGAAATAGACGCACAATAACATTCTTTGATCTGATCTCACTCCTGTTTTGTAAAGGAGTTCGTGGATTTCAAGCCTTCGTTCCTTTTGTTTTTGTTTTTGTTTTATCTTTTAATTCGAATCAAATTTGTCTTTTCTCTTTGGAATATGCACTTTTGATCTCTCAAATAGGTATTCCACACTGGACTTTGAAACGCTGTTTCAGCGATTCCTCTCAGTGGAGAAGCACAAAACTCTTGGAAATATCTAAGGAAATTTAAACGATAGAAAACATACATTTAAACATACGTTAACCTAACATAATTTACAAAGAAGTTTCAACTTAAGCTTTAAGGGATCTGTCGAACCATAACCATTCAACGACAAAGTTGAATGTGCATTAAAGTAACAACTATTCTCTATGTCAGGTTTTTGTGGTGTGTGATTTTCGAGCTATATTAGATTATATATGCGTTTCTGTATTTGCATGCATTTCTAATAAAACAAAGAATAATTCCATAGTTAACGGTATATGTTTTGCATTATGCAATAACGTTTTACATACTATTATCTGCTTCTAAATTTCTTGACGGAGATTTAACATTGAAAGTCAGCCATCTTCATTTTTGGAGGAAGCGCTTAAGTATGACCTAGATTAAGTAATTTGAAAATTGTACACATTTCTTTTGCTTAGACCTACTCTCGCAATACATATAAGAAGAACTACTTTTTAATTTTCTTTCAGGTACACCTCACACCATTTTTGCATGTTATCTAGTTTAATTATTTAATTTTTACACAGCGTTCAAAATGCATACACCCCTTCTCGCGCTATCGCGTGCAAAGTGCCACTTCCGGCAATCAAATGGCTGATTTACAAGGTAAAATCCACGTAGAGAATTAAAAACTTGGCGCAGCTTAAAATACATCGAGATTGCTAAAAAGTATAATTGCAGCTTGCATGCACTTATTTCAACCTACACAATAAACACTATTTCATAAAAATACGGCAGAGAGTTTTTATTTCATGACATTTTCACCTGTTCCAACAAACTCTAACATAGATTATAATTATCAAGATATTGTTTTTTTGTATTTTTCTTAATACGAGTAGACTTTAAACCGTCTTCAACTCTGCATACTTAAATTAGACTTCATGTACGTGGAGGAGAAGGTAAATTAAATCGAACAAGTATTAAACATTTATTACAAGTAGTTGTAAAGATGTTTTACTCCCTAAATCGTTCATAATTCTTTATATTTTTAACTGTAATGGTTTACCAGCCAAATGATAACTAGCATGATTCAAAATAATTTATATAAAAATAGGAGATGTGGCATGATTGTCCATGAGACAGCCACCCACAAAATGGCAGTAGAATTTTAACTTCTACAGGTCCATTTCAATAATGAACCAGAGTCAGTATTAAAACGGAAGATGTAAAAGGCCCCGAAATACAAAATGTGAAACTATACATAAAACACGACAACGACCTAATCTAATGCAAAAATGGTGAACATATAACAATAAATGACTAATTAAACAACGACATCAACTGGACAACAGGTTCCTGGCTTGGGGCAGGCACATTAATATGTGGTGGGGTTAAACCGGTTGGTAAGCGCTCAACCCTCCCCCTAACCTGGGACAGTGGTGTGACAAAACAACATTAAAAAACACACTATAGAAATCGGTTGAAATTGATTTAACACTTTAGAAAATATGACATTATAACAATCATAATATTAATCCCTTCATTACATTTATACGTAGAAAATGTATATTGAAATTTGCTCATTTTTCAGAAAATAACATTTGATGCCTTACATTTTAAGTTATGCAATTCACTTAGTATATGAATATAAAAAATCACTGTTGCGGTGTTTGACTCTATCAGCTCTTACCAACAAGACTAAAGGAAAATATTAGGGGTCTATATAATGTGAATTATTCAACAAAAGTTCTTAGATGTTTCTTGCAACTTGCGACAGTGAACGAACTAATCAATAGCTTTAGAATTAGTACAACCAGAAATTTTTATTTTAGTTTGATGTTTGAAGATCTTTCTAGTTCAGGGTGTCGAGAAAGTAGTGTCGGAATTGCATTCAAGTTCCTGTTTTAGCACATATTTACCTATACCTACTGCATTTTACCTATAAATATAAGCAGGTATGTGTGCTAGTCTTCAATGCCGTGTGTGTTTGTCCTCATTCTCACACTACAGGAACTAAATATCTTACGTTCGTGCAAAGTCTGTTTCACTCTAACCATTTTAGCTACATATGATTGGTCAACGTTATGTTTCTACGAGCTTTAGATCGACCTACATACATGTATCTGTCGGTCCTAGAAATAGGTTTTCTTGTGTATTTCTCGATTTTTTCCAAGATGCACACATGATAGTTCAACAATATCAGTTGTGGTGTTTATTCTAAGAATAAATGTAATTTTGCAGTTTTTTGTCTCTAACATCATTTTTGCTTAGAGTCATTTAGTCAACTTTAGTCTGTGAAAAGGGTGTTTGGAAATTCCCACGACAAACACGAAAACAGTCATTTGAAAAACAGACATCATCATTACAAAAAAAACCAAAGTTCCTGGAGGGTCTGCAATTCCTTATCTATCCGCGATACCATCATGAACGCAGTTATAAACCATGTTATATAATAGAGACCTTATGTTGTTTAAGATTTTCAGATGTGTTTGAGTTATACTAAGTCATGACAAAATCTTTAAACTATCAATAAAAATGTAAAATTTTCTGATCATATTAATTATATAATCCAACCTGTAAAATTTGAAATTAGATTGTGAAATGTTATTAAATCGGGGACGAGCAAGTTTATAACTGCGCAACTGTTCATAGATAACAAATTCGATTACATGTCGAAGCATTATAGGATGCCAATAGAGTATCAGGAACTCCTTTCTCTTCTAAAACATCAAGCTCACTCTTGTTGTCATTTGATGTGCCTAGCTTAAGATTGTTTAGTGTTTTATGACTGATGTTCTCATTTCAGGAAAAAACATAGTAGTGGAAATTTTGCAATGACAATTAACTGGTATTTTTCCACTGTCTTTGAAATATATATATTTGTATATATCTTATTGCATAAAAATGCAGACTGCCTGAACTCTTGTGGTTAAAACAAATTACTATGAAAATGAAGACATATTGGGAAGATATCAGGGAGACTGCACTCCAACCACGAGAAAAACAGAGGGAATCTACTAATCCCTTTCTTGAAAAATCTAAAAATTTAAATTAATGCTTTGTATCTTACTTGCAATTAACAACTTTGTATAAAAGCAAACAATTGTTTCCAACAGTAATACATTATAACAAAATAGCATTGACCACTTCTGATTTTTACACCTTTGAATGTTTCTGTAAATCAAAGTTCAAGATGGTCATAATATCAGAAGAAAATGTATAAGTTAAATGTCAAAATCACTGCACAAAACAAAGGGTTACTATATTAAAAACAGAAACATAGAATATATTATTGGTTATATGTTTCCAAAGTAAAACGAAATTGCATCAGCAAATTATTTCGGACCATATTGTTTCTTTTAACTGAACATTTTCTTTAGCATGTTTAGTGTAAAACATAAAAACATTGTCAACGTAGAAATTCTGTGTTTGGATTCCTACATACAAGTCTCCCAAATCGCAGCTTGACTATATTATCCCCTTAAAGAAACAGTTTTTAACTGTTTTGGACCCCTAAAATATCGAATGAATATCTTTTCGGAACAAGGAAAAAATGAAATACGCCTCAAATATTTAAAGATGTAGTGTACCAAATATTAATTTTCCATTTATTACATGTAACACAGGAAAAAATCCCCATTTTAGTGGTTAAATTGCTCCAATGTGGCCTCTGGTTTATAGTAAAGTATTGTTTACAATATTTAATACAACCCTATTCTTATTTGTGTTTTTCGGATATGGATTAATACCCAAAACAAAATTTGACAAAGAGTTACCCCCTTATGAATCCGCCGTATTGTACCATTCAGGTTTCAATGGTTACGCAAAATTTTTATTCATAATAAATTTTCAATATTCATCCCAAAACATATTTCTATTAACATAGTATTCATCTACCAAAACGTTGGATCCAATCAGCTAATATATAACAAAGTTCTACGGGTCGGCGCGATGCGATTGGTTGCTGAATATATTGAGGTCACAACAGCATCAGCAGCGGCCATATTGGTTAAACCGATCGCTTCAGAAATTCGTTTTAAGTTTTGTACACTTCTTTGCACTGAAAGTCTTTCGAAGAGAGAAGAAACATGAATCCTACATGTAGTGTAAAAGTAAGTCTTCAAAAATTGGTTTCATCTGTGATCCAATAGTTCCGAGAGCAATTGCCCCCCCCCCAATTTCCCTTGGAATCAAAAACCGAATAGTCAATCACTAGACGAAAACACCAACGATGTTTTATAATCAATATCGGGCTATCAAATACGACTTGTCCTTGAATCCTTCTCGCGAATTCTACAATCACTTTGGTGATTGTACTAGGACACTGTATCACCACGTTCCGCACGTGCATTCGATTTTAAATTTTTAAATAATTTTATAAGTGAAAAGCTCTTCACTCCACTGGTATTGATAGTCAGGCTCTACATAACATACAATCTAATTTTGAAACTGACAGAGCTTCAAGTATAACAATAATCATCAGTTATAACGAAGAGAAGGGAGGGGGGTGCACACATGTATGTAACATGCAGCCAATATTCATGATATTAGTAATTATCAAGCTGTAACAACCTGGTTATTGCAACAAATATACAATACACATAATTAGAGGAACAGTTGGACACAATGTCATGTCTGTCAATGTACTTCCAGAAGATAATAAAATTAACAGAGGGTGGTACAGGGGGGTCCCGCGCACGGTCGTACGAGAAATAAAACGTCACAACACAAGGAACGTAAAATTAGAATATGGCTTGCACGTTGCATTTTGATCAAGACACGACATATAACGACCCTCTAGCACGACAACACGTGAAATAAAAATAGGTAAAAACGTTGCACGAAAATAACCCTGTACCACCCCCTTAACATACAAGCTTAACAACTTAGGAGGGTAACTGTTTAAAAACATAAGTAACTCCTGATATGCGAAAAATGGCACCAGCATAGCCATATCATTTAATTTTCTTACAAAGAAATAATTTGAAGTTTCCATACGGGCAGACAGAAATTGTTAAGTACAATGGCAAACAAACTTGAACATAAGACAAACATATAGTACACAAAATACTACAATAAAAACTGAACCTGTAGACATAGTAAAATGAACCCTATAAAAACCAGTGTGAGTTCAGGTGCTCCAGATGGGTTAGCGCCTCCTGCTCCACTATTGTGAAAGCCAGTGTTTAGTCATAGAGTCACAGATACAAGTATATCTTATATCTAGCATATGACATCAAAATTCACCTACTGGTACATGTATGCTCCTTGGTAAACTTGTATATAATGCTGATTTCAGAGGAATTTACCTAATATTGGCAAACTGTACATACTATACATGTTCGATCATTATCATTATAAAAAACTGCAACATCTCTAATTGTTATATGTATTGCTGAGGCCAAAATTAAATAGTTGTTAATTTACCCTACCAGGTCAACTTTAGAGTGCTGGTTCATTGAAATTTTTTTCACATTTTGGAAAACAATAATTCAGATGAATTATAACTTTAATTAAAATTCAGGTTTGATCAATTGAAAACTGACATAATGTATTAAAATTGCATAAGATCACTCTTAAAATTAAAGGTATAAAAAAGATGGGAGTACCAGATCTGTTGTATGACAACTTCAAATTCACAAACTTTTTAACATATCAAAATATAACACAAAAAAAATAAGTTATAACACACACAAAAAAATAAATAAAATAAAAACCCTGCGTGATGGCCTTTGAAAATTTTAATATTTTAGGGGAAACCAATAATCAATTTTGCATGGCCTGACTGGATAAATTACCTACAATAATCTAGCACCGATGACAACTTATGAAAAAAGTTGTACATAGTTACTGATAACTCAATACTTCTTACTACTTTTGGTTTGCCACCTAAACATGTCTGAATTTACAGTAGTCTGACACCTGGCTTGTACATGTATGACTTATCAATACATGGTCCACAAAAAGGTACTCTAACATTTGTTTTTCTTGGTTTTGTACATGCTGCAGTGTCAGAATACAAATCTTTTCAGAGTTTCTTCTGATTCCCATAATACACTCCTACCATGACAGCATGGCTGATGAACATTTCTATATACATGTACATGTATTTTGTAATTCATTTGAATATTTAAGAAGTTAAAATTATTATTATCATGAATTCAGAAATAGGTGGTTCTCCATAAATGGAAGATTTTACTATATAGGGGTAGTCTTGTTTTATGTAGTGTGATTCCCCTTTCCAGTTAAGCTCCTTGAATTGACTGTGTGTGAGAAATATTCAATGTTTAAAGTGTTGAAATAGCAAGTGAATTAATAATATGAGACCCACAATACAGTGAGAAGGGAGTATACATGTCCTCATTGTTCTGTTTTAATAAATTAAAGTTACATTCCCCAAATATACATGTACAATATTAGTCGAAACAATTATTTCAGATCTTTGCTTTATTTTTTTCTTGGTGATGTAGGATGTCCAAGAAAAAAATTAAACAAAGATCAGAAAAAGACGTAATAATTATTTGGACTAATACAGTATGTGGCCATATATATTGCACCACATCATATATTTCATATGAAATCACATTTTTCAAAAAAATTATTACGAAGTCATTTCTTATCTGATTTTTATGAAATTTTCACTAATGAACAGAGAATTTTCAGCAGTTTAATTGTTTATTTGGACAAAATTTTCTTCTCTTCTGTGTTTGAAAATTCGAGTTAAGAGAAATTCGAATTTTTGACGTCACACTTTTTTTACATCAAAATTTACATTTCTGTTTAACTCATGAATTCTAGAAAGTGGACAGTTATAAAATTGTATCAGAATCAACAGTAAAACTGTCAGAAAATTTCTGTTTAACATTGCAAATTTTATGATAATCGGACAAGAAATAGCTTTGTAATAATGATTTGTATGAAATATATAGGAAAAATATGATGTGGTGAAATATATATTGCCACATACTGTATGGCTTTCCTGTTTGCCTACAGACTGTATAGTGGCCAGACCTTTCAACATTTAGTATCATAGAATACCTCACATAATGTTTCTATTAGCTTAGGTAAGTATCATATTGGATCATAACAAATAAAATAAGTTGGATAATTTAGATAATGATTGACATCTTTTATATAACTTTATTTGCATTTATCAAAGCATTGGGTTAAAGCCCTATTATTTTCTGTTGAATATCATCACACTATTGCAACATCCATGGAACAACCTTATTATTTACTTGTAAATAACCTTACACAATTGCAAGGTCTGGTGATTATGGTGGTGACAAATTTTGCAGAATGCTGCTCTGTCAAATTTATATTTGTATATCAGAAATTATAGAAAATTATGTGTGTGTAAGAATGTTATGGCATAAACTATATCATATATATTGTTTGTTTCTCTTAGGTTATATCTGCTGTGGCATCATCAAGACCTGAACTAAGGTGTCCACCTGCATCAGCTGTTGAAAATTTAGAAGATAGAGGTAAATACGCTTCAAAATATATGTTTACTTTTATTAAAATACATGTAAATGGGATGGTATGCAGAAGTTATGATTATCTGTCATAAGGGTCACTTTTAAATGGTGTTGCCCTATCTATAGGTTTTCTCTCACCTGACAAAAAAAGAAAGTTGTTAAAGGCGAGAAAAGTAGTACATGTATATCATCCAAAAAATTGTGTCCATACATTTTAAATTGGATAATTGCTCTTGATTGTTGGTTAATTTTTTTTTAACATTTTGTTTTTTCCATATCTTGTTAGATGATTTTACCTTTACATGTATGTATTTCCTGTTTACATGTACTTTTTGTTTTGACTTTTATTGCGAGGCCTTCATTCACATTGACATGTGAGTCTTTTATTTATTTCTGATACATTGAAAATTAAAAGTTTAAAGATTTGGTCAATTATTGTGTAAGGTTTATTTTGCAAGTACCATTGATTCTATCTATTAAAAGTATATTACAATTTATTTTCAGAATGGAAAACAAATATTACAAAGCATATGAAGCTGTCATCCTCTGTCATACATGTAGAGGGAAAGTGCTCCGATGCCCTTGTTGATGCAGGTTATTCTGACAGTCCATTCCTGTTCCAGTTGGAGAAGTCATTACTGGACATTTCATCTACATCACTGTCTGACGGGGCCTTCAGCTGTACCTTGTTTCTTATTGATGATGTCTACTACTGTAGATTTTTTGAAAGTGGCGTTTTTCAAGGATACTCTTTGTCAGAAGGTATAATTAATTGGAATATATGTTTAAAAAATTGACAGGAATAATGCTTCTTTCAGCCAATGTATATGGTTGAAGTTCTGTAGCTGAAATTGGATTGCTCAATCTAATTCCATAAAATTTACCCAATTATTGTTTACGAAGTATGCCAAGGTGACAAGAGCATCACTAGCAAGATCAGAAATTCAAACTTCCAATTCATAAAGTAAAAGGAGCAAAAAAGTGTTCACAAATATTCATTTTGTAATCTTACCCTATTTAACTTTCCAGTTGACAAGTTAATATTAATTTATTAACTGGAACAAAAATTTAAAAATAAATATTGCAGGTTAAAGAATGGTTATGCCATCATTCTTTTAACTGTTTTGTTGAGAAGTAAGTTACATGTGAAGTAAAAAAAATATTTGTTGGTATTAAAGTCATTAGACAAACAAATGAAGCAATTTTTAAATCAACTTTCTGTTATTTTTAGGTTTAAGGCATATAGAAAGCTATATAGAGGAGCAACAACATGAAGAACATAGCCATAATCCAAGCAAACTTTTATGGTATCAAGTTTATACCAGAGATGACATCAGTCAGTACCATCACAGATATACAACACGTTTGGAAAGAAAAAGAATTCACCAATCCATGAGTAAGAAAAATGTTTTACTTACTGTTGTAGACTGATTGATATATGGAAAATGAAACCTTTTAAGACTTATAATTATATTTCCAAGCCGATAGTTGTACATTTAAAAAAAAATTTCAAACAATATACTGGTAGATTATTTCCTCAGAAATATTTCTATGTCACTTTTCTCAAAAATAATAAAAGTAGCAAATTCTGAATAAAGGTCACACTGGATGGCTTGTTCTGCAGCAGGGAAAGTGGAAGTAGAATGTTAAGCCAGATAGACATGTATTACAGAGGTTCAGGCAAAGTTAAACTCTAAAGCAATATTATATTTTTTAATGATATAACATCTCTGTAAACATTTGGAAATTGATTTATGACAGTAACTATTATCAAATTGCAGGTAACGCAAGTTCGGATGTTGGTAGGAGATATAATCAGCTGATGGTAAAGAACAAGTCAGGTGTTGTAAATTCGTTACGAAATCTGATGGCTAAAGCACAAGAAGTCAACCAGTCGACAAAACCGTGCAAACTCTTGGGAACAGTCGTCAGTGTTATTAAACACAACTCCCACAAAGAAAAGAATCCATTACAAGCCAGGTATAATATATGTACTTATTATATTCAGGGATGTTATTCTTCCACAGAATCACTGATTTCCCCAGGTTGAATCCTGTCCATATTTGTTTTCATATGTATATCCGCCTGAGAAAATTCAAGGGTCTTGAAATGTCCAAATCACATCCCTGAATAATATTACACTTACCCATATACATGTATATCAAAATCTTCTGCTGTTCATCAAGCAAAAATACTTATAAAATATTCTACTTTTGACTTAAAAGTAGTTAATGATTGATGTGTTCTTCCAAAACAACACAATAGACATCTAATCACTCAATCGAGTATTTTTTTAATTCTCTGCCTTTTCTTTCATTTTATTTATCAGTTGTTTAATTGTTATACTCCTGCATATAGAACAGGAAATAACATGCATCTTTAGCAACTCTTAATACAGATCAGTTAATACCTCTAAAATCAACAAAAGGACATACCTCTTTAGCAGTTGTTTGCAGCCTGGAAATTCAGATTTTTAATTACTATGGTTCTATTCTTAGTACATACATATTAAGGTTAATTAATGACAAAAATCTAGAAATAGAGTGAATGATTATTTTATTTATGCCAGCTTGGATAATAACTAGATATTTTTAAAAATTAATTCTTCATTTGTTATTTTCATTTAATAATTTGCCATTATTTCTTTTCTTATTTAATAGATATATGGAATCCCTAGGAGTCTTCCATTCCATGCTAAATCACTGGGAAAATTCCCTTCAACATTTTCGGACTGATGGTATTACTTCTGATCTTCCTGAATTTGCTGTTTTATTTGACCCACCAACAAGTTCTAAGTACGCTTGGCATGAACAGTGTAGGACCATCTCATGTATGCCAAACAACCATTACTGGCAAGAAGGTGATCATGCCCATGTAGGTTTTAGTAGGATGTTGTCAGTAAGAGATTCCACCGGTAAATACAAACCCACTTCACTGCATAATTTAGTACTATTCCATCACAGAGAGTCTAACTACCAAGCAATTTTTAATTTAATCAATAAATTCCGTAACCCTGAATCATCCAGTTCCAGCATTACAGTTGATAAAAGTGAACCAAATTTGAACCATCCTGCAGATGATATTATAATAATGCCTAGACAGCGCTCTATAAGACCAAAGAGAAAACCGTTGACTGAAGAAGACATCCTTCGAAACATTAGACAAGTTAATCCGCATTTCACTGCTCAAAACAGAGCTTCAGAATCTTCATTATTTGACCAGTATAAAACATCCCAAGTTGAAACAGGAAAATTATTTTGGAGAATACACAAACCGGATCTTGATGTTGTCTGCATGAATGATGTCAGTATGAATAATGGGGCATTCCTAGACTCTTCTTACATACATTTGTCACGTTTGATACAAGCCAATGAACTTAGATACCAGTGTACTTGCAGCCTTTACACCACTTTAATACAGCTTGCCACCTTGAATGACCAAGATGTGGAAGTAGATACTGCCAATATCAGATGCTGTCACATTCGATTTTTCCAAGAAGTAATTGAGCCAGATTATGAAATATATTTTAGTAACCATTCATTTCAACAACCTACCAAGTCACAGAATGCCATTCTTGAAGCCATTAGATTTTTGGAAACAACTGTTTGCAGTTTACCATCCTCCTTGCGAACAAAAAAATTTTCTGTAGTTCCTAAAGACAAAAGAAACTGCAGATTTGTTAATTATTCAAAAAACCGTTTAGCTTGTCAGTCTGGAGAATGTAGCTCAATTTATGGATTTTCTACTAGGAAGACCTTGTATCTGGATAAAACTGAAAATCTTTGTCCACATTTAGAAGTCATGAAGGAAAACAAAGATGTCTGGCTTGAAGGTAACAATATCGTTTACGAAGAAGAGGAAGAGGAAGAGGACATAAATTTAGAGATGGACAATGATGAAGATGATGATATTGAAGAATTACTACAAAATCCAGCTGACATCACTAATGGACAGGTATATGATCTGTGAATTCATATTTTTTTCAAAATGATTCTGCTCTACTTAATGATTAATTATCAAATGTAAAAATATGGTGAAATGTGGTGTAGCTATATTATATATATATAGAGTGTACTTGGTATATGAGCATCAATCATTTACTACAACCTAAGTGATTAAAAAGCAGTTTAATAATTTAAATAATTTAACACCCTACCACATACACCAAACTCATTACTCTTCCTGCCATAGCTTGTGTCTATCAAAAGTTATATCTATGCATGGGCTTTAACAAGGGTGGAACCCCACGGAATACATGTTACCTCCCCTGTTGGAATTTTTACAGTGCCTTTATTCTTTTAAAAAAATTTCACATTTTGATTGCTAGTTATAAAAATAATGATTTTTTTTGTTTTTATGTTGTTATCAGAAAGATGTTTTTCCTTTTTCCTTCTTTAGAACAACCATTTTAATCCAGCAACAGGACTTTGGGATTTTCCAAGCCTGAGTGAACACCAGCCTAAGAGAGAAGATGACCCTTTGCTGCAGATATCCATTAAGAAACGCTTGACAATATATGACGGGTCTCAAGGAGTGGAACGAGATTTACAAGGATATCTGATTGGAAATGTCCCTTTAATATTGTGTCCTCCAGTTTTGGAAGATGGATGCCTATGTGGGGTAACACTATCAATTATCTAAGCTTATTGATTCATAAACTTGCTTATTCACTATGATTGTATTTAGACCTATAAAATCCAGTTCACTACCAAAAAACCACTGTATGGTTCTAACTTATTAGAAAAATGTATATGTAAACAACATGTATTTTATGAAAGGGGTTTTATCTGACTTCTGACTTAACCATTTCTGTTTGCCCCTTTGAATTTTTATACATACTAAGTTTGGATTCATATTGCTCAATCAACATTATTAACAAACATTATATTTCCATTCTGCTGCCAAAAAAAAACATGCTTGTGATTGAAATTTCAAACAAATTGGATTTTACTTGTACCTGTAACCATTTTTAAAGCAATAAAAGTTTAAATAAGACATATCTCTTTAATATATTGCAATATTTTAGTTCAGTGTGTTTGTTTTTTTATTTTTCAAAATTTGTTTCAGTCTAGAATCATGTCTATACTAATGATTTGTTGAAAAATGTTCAATTTATAATTAACTTTTGTCCAAAAATATTTATGCCAGTTTCATATGTTAACTGGCCCATAAATTTTATGTGTTGAATGAATTCATGTTTTCTAATTAATATAAAACTTTAGAACATTAAACAAAAACAGTTTAGGAATTCGATTTTTCATTTCATATGTACATGTATCTATATATTTTTTCCATAGGCTGGATATTTGAATCATACTTTCCCAGAAGGAGTGTTGACAGGAGTTAAATACAGACCAGTAGTATATCTTACAAATGGACCTGCTAGATATGAGGTAGTGTAAATGAAATTATTCCAGCGTTTTAGTTTTGAGTTTATTTTACAACATCCTGGTGAAAAAATCAACCCATTTGAGTCCTTACTTCCAACATTGATTGATTGATTGTTGGTTGCTAAAATTCCAGTGGCAAATATTTCATGCATATTCAAGGTGAGAACAAGTTCAACAATTATCAAAATTATTTAAATGCTTTCAGCATGTCCAGCTTTTGGTTGAAGAAATACAATTGAATTTTGATATTAGTAGTATAACTGTTGGCATACTTAAGACATTGTGAGTGTGGGAGGTTGTGGGTTTGATCATTTTTCTGGTCAAATCAAGGATATTAAAAATTTTATTTATTGTATACATGGTTAGCATGCACCATTTGGAAGTAAGAACAAAGTCTAATCAACTAGTAAGAATAATGATTAGGTTTAAGTTGGTATAACTTCCTGTGCATTGTTTACTTGTGAGCTGGCAGGTCAGAGCGCTATAAATATTTATTTCCTTAAATCTTTTTGTGTGCTTAAGCCATAAACAGTCAATTCCTTAGACATCTCCTTGTGAGGCAAAAAAGAAAGTTGGAAGGAGGCTGTATCTTAGAAATGAATGAAAAAATATACTCCTCCTGTCTTTTACAATGTACATATAGTACTCTTCACTTTATTCGGAAATAAATTGGATAAGTCTGCTCTCTATGTCATCATTTTTTCCCAAATTTTAGTTGGAACTAGAGAATAAAATTGTATGGCTTCAAAAGCAATTTAAAGAAATTATATTATCATTACTAGTTTCTTAATCTATCTTTAGGTCAGAGACCGAGAGTGTCTAGCACACAATCCAGATTGCAGAATTCAGTACAGTGGAACAACAGACAGCCTCCATTTTCTGTCAAAAGAAACAGCAGCAGGAGATGAACTGGGATGGAACTATGTTGATCATGCACTTAATACTCACATCACTTTTACAGCATACTGCAAAATAATGAGCAAATCATACAAAAGAAATAACCTTAATTCAGCCAATTTCATGTCCCCTCAGACATTTATAGCATGGTGGTTTTCCTGGAGCAGTAAATTTAAAATTGATTTTAGACAACCGTGTTCTATATGCAAATACAATCCAAAATTCCTAGCATGTGATGGTACAAAAATAGGGATCAGCTTTAAAAATGCAAACATCAGCCCTATAGAAAAAGCTACAACTGAGGAATTAATTGATCCCTGTCATAGGAGAAACGATAGGTCATTTTTATTTTTTGATGTTGACAACACAGTACAAAAAGACAAGATTAGACAAAGCAGATGTCACCTGGCTTACATGTCAAAAAAAATTCTTGGTTCATTAGACAGGAAAGATCTTTTGGTATTTGCAGAAGAGGTCAACAGAAGTACACAGTTGGTTGAAGCTGTAGATGATCAGTGCTCAGATATAATCCGCCGATTTGTTTGCAATGAGTATCCTCTTGATGTCCAAAAAAAATTAGCAGTGATATTTAAATTTCTGTCAACAAATCATTCATTGTCATCATTGATTTCATTTCGTTACACAGATATCTTTGAAGCCATTCTGTTAGAAGTTGCCACAGGTCAATACAGCAGGATAAATTTTATATCTGAATTTTCCCCAGAAATTTGTAATCTTTTGTATGTTTCCTTGCCATTTGAACAGTCCCTTTCTGATGTTATTTTGTTATTTCAGTATCTTTTATCAAGAATCAGATCCATCAAAGAGAAGAATAAAGATGCATCACCAGCAGAGTCCCAACCAGGTTCATACAATCCAGAAAAAAATGGGGTGGCATATTACTTCACACCAAATGGAGAAAAATTAAGGGATATACCAGTGTATACCATGAATGAAAATGCACATTCCAAAAATTATGACGATCTGCCATCTCAAGCTGATGAGCAATGTAATAAGATATACCCGGAGGTATCACGACGGGGAACCACTTATTTGTTTCTTTGGTTTGACCCCAAACATTATGGGCATTGTTATGGGTTTCATATCATTACTGGCTCTGAAGGGAGGAAGGATCCTTTTTCATCAGCATATTCTTATATGGAACAGGCTCCAGAGGAATTATTTTATGACTTTTCTTGTCAATTGGAAGAGTATTGCTTAAACAGGGAACCAGGTTTTTGGCAAAATACACGTTTTTGGCATGACTTATTCCATGGCTTTAGTCACAAGTGCCCTTTCTGTTACAAATCACAGAGACTTTGTTCACTACAGGGTATAAACACAGAAATCTGTGAACAGTTCAATTCATTCATTCAGAAAATTAAGTATTCTGCCAGATCAATGTCATTAGGAAAATTCTGTTATTATCTCCAGTTCATGATTCATCAGTGGTGTGAAATGAAGCGTTCTGCATTTGAAAAAAGGTGTGGTATTGCAGCTGCATACATAGTGTAGATTAGAACTTGCCATTTAATTCAAAGAATTAATTTCTTCCACCTGATATTGTTTGCCAAAATTAACCAAATTTGCTTGTTGTGAAACTTTAATAATACAATGAATGTTTTCGTTTTGTGTTCTACTATTTCTCGTTTAACATTGAAATTCTATTGGCCAATTGTTGTTACATCTTTTTTTGTGGAACCATTTAGAGTTAGCCTTATGGTTTGCATCTTCGTCTATTATGGCCTTAGTAACCTGAACATTTTTTATGGTTGTCTTGTAGACAATTATACTACATATCCTGTTAGTACAGTTATTAGGAGCTTATCTATTGCAATCTTATTTTTATCAAACACTATTCCACAGCTTTATACTTTCTGGAATTTTTCATTCATGGTTTGCATTGATATACTAGTGCAGTTGGAAACATCAATTAAAGTTAAGTATTATCAGATATATATTATAAGTAACATAACTTAGTTTCTCACATTTAAATGATGTTTGAAATATTTTTTTAGATTAAGTACATGTACAAATTTTCAATAAAAATGTGTTTTCAAACTAACTTAATACAAATTTTCAATTTTGATCAAAATGAAGTGAATTTTTTAGCACCTTCCATATACTTTTTTGCGGCCAGTCAAAAATCAAAATGTTGGTTTGTGTACAGTTGGAAATCTGTTTTAATGTAAGTTATGTGTTCTCTCTAGCTTCCTTAATCAACCACCACACTATAGTTTAAAGATGTATAAACTTTCAATAAAAAAAAACAATACATGTAGTAATATTATCTAATACAACCGAATGACAGACTGAACCAGAACTTTATTTGAAGCATCTGTTGATTGTTCCATTTTTTTCCTGATAAAAAGCAGCAAAAAATGATCAGTTGGCAAAAAACAATATTCTGAAACCGTCATTAAGAGTGAAGCCAAACTTTGCTGAAAATGTCTATGAAGGCTCTTGTATCAAGATCAATAGTTGGTTTTCATTAGATATCACATATATCCATGGCCAATTTGTTTCTGATTCATTTCCAGGTGAGCAATGCAGGCACAACCTTCTGGGCCTCTAGTTGCATAAATAGTGTCACATTATGTTGAGGTATCTGTGCTGTTGTTCTTTTTTTTCTTTCAGAACTGAAGCTGTACAACTTGATGTGGACCAGAATTCTAATTGATGTGTGGTGTGAAAAAGTATGCACAAGGTGGGTACCCAGACAAACAAATAATCATACCCTACTAATTAGTTCTGTCTGGTTGTTGGTGTGAGGTTATTATGATTACTTGTAAAATAGCAGGACTCTGCGATAGAATAGAAATTTTATTCGTTCATATATCCATCAATTTAATGTTTTAACAAGAAGTTTATTATTTGTCATAATTCAGTATTATTAAAGTAACCAGTGAGCAAATAAATATTCCAAATTGTTAACTACACAATTGATAATTATGAATTCATGATTATAGTACATATGTCATTATTCATTTTATATATGAATATTGAATGTTGACAGAATATTGAAAAACGTTATTCTTTGTCCATTTCAGATTGTGCAAACAGACATGTTAGATGGAAAAAAAGAAGACAGAAGGAAAATACTTTACTTTCTTCTTTATTGATGTTTTTGTTTTATAGATGTATACATTAGTTTACAAACATTGTTGGAAATAAAATTTGATTTTTTGGATGATATATTGTAATAGAGAATCTTACATTGTTTGCAATTGATAGTCATATTTGTTTTGAGCCTTGGCAAGAAATTTAAATGTTTACAGCTCGACTTAGGGTGTGGAAATGTGTCTATAATTTAAGGCCTAAGGCAACCTGTGGATGTCTGTAATTTATATGTTTTGAATGCCTGTCTTATAGACAATCATCTCCTTTTCATATATCATAAACATCATAGGCAAATGAATATTGTCGTGTCACCATTTCTCTTGAGAGTTGTGTGTGTATGTCATGTATATCAAATTTCCTGTCAAATTTTATAATGCTTATATCTCAAGACCAAGCACATTAACCCATCAATTTTTCTGCTTATTTTGTTAAAATAAAATAGGTCTTAAAACCAATAACAACCTTTCATTAACCTTGTTATTGTTTAACAGTAGTAAACATCCTTAAATCTTATATTTGATTTTCTTTACTAATTTATTTACATGGTCTTGTTGAATATATTTCACTTTCTTTTCATTTAATAAAAGAAGATAGAAATATGCTTTATTTTGTTATATTGACACCTGTATAAGTAAAGTTCCTTAAAGAATTTATTTTGTGATCATTCTTTATCTGCCTGAATAGTTAGTATTCTTGGTGTGATACTACTCTGTACATTTCTAATGTGTAAATATCAATAAATGTCTTTTTATCCGTCACGGTTCTTTATCATTTTAAGGAACTCCCCTGCAGCAGATAACAAGGAATTGATTGATTCAATATTATTTATTGTCTGGCAGCAAATATTTCACCATATTCAGGACAAAAAATAGTAGGAGTCATGATGATGACAGGGCTGTGATTTTTTACACCTATATGCTAACCTGGGTTTTTACTTGCTAGCTTGCATGATAACAATCAACAGGAAGACATACCACCATATCTACATAGATTATTCTGGCTCCAAGCTTACATGTCTGGATTATTCCATAATGGCTGCATGCAAAGCAGAGAAGCAGCAAATACCAGATAAAACAATCAAGAAAATCAGAAATGCCTCAACATGTAGAATGCACAAACAATTTCTAGACCCGGCCTATCATGGATAACCTTACTTAGATCCTGCACAAGTTTGTTGACGTAATTATTCTGGAACTCAATCCTTGCCTATCTAGACCATTTCTTGTAGCAGTTAAACAGCCAAGAACACTACAAAAATGTTTCTGTGTTTCCTAAATTTGCATACACTTATTAAATTAGAAAGTTCCAA
>JARWCS010339351.1:0-11652 GCA_034783895.1 Geukensia demissa | reverse complement strand
ATGTGATGAATTGCACAGTTTGGACATGTAGAGGTGCTGGTACAAATAACGGGAGGCATGATGGAAAACATTTTTCAAATCTACCTGACAGACACGATGAAAAAAATTATTGCTGTACCACACGCCTAAAATGTTCGGTTCATGTGGACGATGTGCAATAATGAATTATATTATTTAAATTTATGTGAAGAAAATAAATCATTAAAACGTGTGTCTTATTGTAATAGATTGTTTCCTGTAGTGTCCACAATGTAATAAAATGTAACATGTTCACGAGTATGTTGGAACTAGACAGGAAAATCGGTAATTGCGCAGAAATACTTATATCTCGGTCAGTCTGCTAATTCCGAAGAATTCAAATTATTTACTTTTTTCATTTAGAAATCACATTCATAGACTCTTGTGTACTAATATTTATGTAGGAACTAATTTCAGGCAACATGATATATATTTCTGAATAGGAAATATCGTGTAAAGGGAAATTTTTAGCTCGTTAGTGTGAAAACTTTGACTTTTATATCTGTTGTATAATAAATGATGGCATTTTGATGAGTTTGTTAAGTTGAAGCAATATTTTAAAAGTCATATTTAGAATGTATGTTCTTATGAATTAATATCGTTCGTAAATCTTTTACGAAATGTTTGTAAACATTTATAGGGGAAAGGTTGAATGAACGCGTTCAAGGCTGACTTCTCACGCCACAATTAATCACCAGACATACTCATATCTTTTATTAACTGTTTTATCTACCTGATTACGTTATAGAGTACGATTTTTGGTTCGTCAGTAAAACAGATGAGGAGGAATTAATTCAATTGGTCATATTGCTCCCTGTATTTTTATTCATCTGCGTCAATTTATATAAAGTACATCTAACATTTTGCTTTGTTATTGGAAATAGTATTTGTTGGTAAAATATATCGAATCTAAATTATAGGCAAAAATATGCCGTACGATTCAGTTCTCATTCTACAACACAAAAGAATTCTATGAATAACTGCAAAATACTAGCATGAAGAATTTATAACACAACTTTCTTTTGCAAATATAGTAGGCGTTTTGGGCATGAGCCCCAATACAACCCATTAACATTGGTTGTTTTTTTTCATTATCTAAATTTATCTGCAGGTATCATATAACTGTTGCAGGTCCACTTGTCTGTAAAAAAAGTCGTGAATATGAAGTGTTGAGTTTTGACAGAAGTTAATTGAGAAAATCCAGGAACTCCCGTAACACAATAAAAACTCGTGTTTGTTTCGGAGGTATTGATTAATCAATTGTTGTTTATCGTCCAGCTGCAAAAAATTTCATGCATATTCAGTACGATAACAAGAAACGAAGAAATAAATCATTAATGGGAATCTGGCCGGTGAATTTTCTAGCCACAGGATGCCAAATTTGGACTGTTCTGGAAGAAGCGGGAAATCTGGCCACCACGGACTACTCATTACGAGCTGTTGCAAAGGGGTCTCTAACGTGCCGTGAGCGTGGCATTCTTTCAAAACGGGGCACAGCGGTAACGGTCCCGTGAGAATTTATACATGAAACTTTAAATTTACTAATTGTGTGCTACAAATGCGTAATAATTATTGATGACCTGACAGCTAAACCTCCTGATTATCCTTTTGCAAAATTAACTATTTTAATATGGTCTTGCTGGCTACGTAATTACGGGAGATTTAGATTAAGTTGGAAACTAATCTCTAAAAATATTCTCTAAAAATGTTGCTGGATTCAATTGATGACAATGCAAGAAAAGGGCAAAACAGAGTAGGAATTTGATACCCAATCTCTACTACGCTTTCAGAATCTGTAAAAGCTGTTAGTGTTATGTTGTATACTCCTATTTATTTTTGCAATTTATAAAATCCTTATAGTTATCTTTATAATTGACTTGAACTGTATATTTCATTTAGTCCATAAATAAAACTTTATTCCATGTCAGAGTTTGTTTACACGGGTAAAAGTGTTATGAAAGAAATTTGCACGCGCCAGCTCGAGACCGGGAGTACACATTGTCAATTATGTGTAATAAGTTAGTACTTAAACCATGATTAAATAACCTGTAAAAATGCTTTGAGGCACCTGAATAGAATTTTAAAAGAAATTCTTTTTATATGAACCGCGAGCGAGGGTCCGAATAAAAGAAATGTGTGCATTTTTATTAATTACTAAATCTACGTCAGACTTTAGCGCTCCCACCAAAAACAAAAACGTTTAATTACTTGGAGAAATTCAGGGGCAGATAATTGTATGTTAAACGCTTTTGCATTGTTTAGAACACGAATCGTTAACCATGGGTTTATTCTTTCTTTTGATTTAAATTAAGTTCAAACACGTTTAATAAAGCCCGAAAATCGCACTCCAAAAAATTTTACATATAGAGTATAGAAATTCAAAACGTTTGACTGAGTCTCCCTAATTTTGGCCCCTAGCGTGTCTGATGAAGGTAGAATACAGAAAAGCGCTTTACACTCCGTTAAATATGACTTTTGAAAAAAAATTGTAAACATATGTATGTAAGATGTGGATTGCGTCTTTCTAGCATATATTACAAATTCTTTCTTATAAATAATAGGTCATATATTTTTAAAAAATAATATTGAAAATCATGTTAGTTTTGTCTTCCTTTGGAATTTCAAACAAAGTTGAGGACTATCATTGTCCTTCGTTGTATTGTATACCCAAGTTTCACAAGTGTATGTAATGTTTCATCGTTGGATCTGCCGAATGTTCCACCAAGCCTCCTTTTAGCTTTTTAACTTCAATTTTAATAACTATTAAGGGCAACCAGAAATATCGAAGTTAGACACAAATCAAATTTAACCAAAGACTTATCGGACATTATACTTTTAACAGCATAAAAGTTAAAATAAAATACAACACACACTTTTCAAGATTAAAGATTTAAATCATAGTTGTTTTCTATAAACGGTAAAATCAAGATGTATACTTTGTTCAACGAAAAACAAAATCGAAAAACAATATACAGAGCACGATTTCGAGTTTTCAAGCGGACGACGGCATTCCAACAAGAATTAATTGTGCTCCTATCTCGACCTGTTTCTTCACTCCTTTTCTTCAAGGGCTAATAACTAAATAAAAAACCGAAAGCTAACTCGACCACTTAACTTAAGCTTCTGGATAATAGATAATGCTCTCTTGTTGAAAAATACTCGATTCCTCACCTTCCTCTACCCAAATATGAGCTTGAAATTAAAGACACTATAGATAATCCAAAATCTGCCTCATACCTTGATTTTTATCTAGATTTTGACAATTGGGGAAGGTAACTTGCTATACTCTATGACTAGCGTAATGATTAAGAGTTTCCAATAGTCGACTTTCCGTTCGTTTGCAATAACATTCCTGCGGCAAGTGTATTGCGTATACCTCTCGCAACTCATACGTTACTCCACAGCATTTGTCCAATACAGTTATTACCTTGACAGGACTCAGTCGTTTAAAAAAGAAACTTCTCAATCAAAAAAGTTGCTCCACGGTTGAAGTCATCACTCCAGAAATTTAAGGATCGACACCATAGTCTTGTTGGTCGTCATTCAAATGAGGACAGATTTTTTTATGTAGAGCGGCGGTGCAACATATAATCTAACTATTCACTTTCTCCATCTTAAGCTATTGATGCTCCTCTTGCTACAGTACCATAATAACCTAACTTCAACCCTGTTATGACAATTGCCGGATTGAAAAAATGGGCAAGGCGAAGGGTGTTTTAAAACAAGCAGGAAGAGAAAGGTCTTATTAATCCACATAAGACCACTCTCGGTTTTGGTAGGGTCTGCAATGCTCATTGTTAATGTTAATATTTATTTTTTTGTTAATGGTTTATGACGTTTTCGTCTTGTCCTTGTTCTCTGATTGCAATGTCTATCGACTTGTTCCCTGTTATCTGACCCTTAGGTTTTCTATCACTTCCTCTTGTGATCAAGCGAAAGTTTCCTGTAGAATAAAGTGATTACATTTGAGGTGAATTTAAACTTGACGACTGTAAAGTCTCGCGAAAAATATTTTATATCCTTAGCTTCGTGTGACGATCTGAATGTCAGTGTCTTTAGGACACACAGAGCAAAAATATTTCTGGCACGCAAAATTATAGTATTTGTTACTTTGATGGCATCTTTAATTTTGATCGAGTGAAAATATTGACATTTGTTGACAGAAACATGCTCTGTACAAAATATTTCTTTGAAGAGAAGAAAGTAAAATGAGAACAGAATTTCTCAGTACCTACCAAAAAATATGCTTTATACCTAACTTATGCGGTTAATCAGGCAATTCTGACAAAAACAACTCGTTCTTAATGCCGAAATTAGAGCATTTCATAACGTTTGTCACCAGTGCAACATTTAATACATTTTTAATACATTTTTTTCTCGAGACCTTCATGATAATTCATAAATGTATCCCATTGGTCGCATTACAAAGTTCTACGATTAGTTTAGGATTTTTATCCCTTGTGCAGTATATATAGACAAGATAAGCACGTTTTACAGGCAATATATATTTCTAACTCAGAGTACGAATTAATTCATTGCAAAAATCAATAAAAAACTGAGTAGAAAGTAAAGGTTCGTAGTTCCCCATGGGTCTCCGACGATATTATATCGTCTTTAAAAAATACTGTTCGACGTTGAATCCCTCTTTCGGTCAACTTTATTGTCCTCCTGATTAGCTAACATTTCGTTCAATAATAATCGGTATTCGATCTCTGACAAGGTTTGTAGGGAGACGATAGACATCAGTTTGCTTAACAGGTGCAAAGTAAGATTTTTTTAAAAAAAGAATTCGAAAATACCAAAGGAACAGACAGAAATCGTCAAATCAAAAGACAGACAAGACAGTGGCCAACAAAAAAGGACGAAAGACAAACACAGTACGCACAAAACTACACTGAAACTAAAGCTAGAGTAACACGAACCATGCAAAAACTTGAGAGAGTCCAGGTACACCTGAAGGGTAAGCAACTCCTGCTCCACTAGTGGCACCCGTCTTGTTACTCAGTAGACAAAGCCGATGTATTAGTCACAACCGGTATAGGAATGGATTTGTTGTCACGGCAGTGGGAAGATCTCCATTGTCATTTGTGAAATGGATATTTCGTACCGGTCAAAAAATAATGATGGCGACCGATAAATTTCCGGAGTGATGACTTTAAAACTTTCTTGACAAACCCTTGGCTCAGTAGCTTATTTGTAAGCAGCAATCCTCTATCAATAAAATATTGATAGGAAGCACACCCTCTTGAGTACCTTTTTTACTATTTTGTAGAAGGAGAGGAGAAAGCGAACCTTATTGAAAGAATAAAATAGCTGTAGGTAAATCCAGCAAATCAAAAGGTGGAAATGAACCATACTAATGGTCCTATACATACATTTAGTGAATCTTGCCTTTGCGGACACTTTTATTAAAAATCCACTCGATTTAAAGCCACTTTTCCCATTGTTCATTGTTTAAGATTTTTGCCTGAATGAAGTTTCTATAAGATGTCACTTGTCTTTAATGGCCACATTTTTTTCTTTAAAAGGTAATAATTAAAATCATGTCAGATTGTAAACAAAATCAAACGTTGAAGTCCTGAAATCATGGTACAGTAATACAAACAAAAGATAAGCCTTGATTAAGTGTTCAATCGGAATGGACAATGTGTTTTCATATGAATTATTCATTTCATAATTTATTATAGACAGCGTCTGTTAATACTGAAATATATCAGAATGGCCTGAAACCTATATTTATCAAGTTGGAACCAGCTGGTTTAAACATTATTCTAATATCAATGCCATCCCAAGGACAATATTACAAGCGGAACTCGGGAGAAATTCCATGAAACTGATAATATTTGGGAATTTAAGTAGTCTTGCTTTTTATTAATGAAAGACTGGCTAGCTATTGCTATTTGTATTTTTTCACAAAATTAAAAATTGAAAAGTTTACAATTCTTTCATAAATACGAATGTCTCTGCTTCAACAAATCAAACAAAAACATCTCGGAAATAACTTTTGATTGTAAACAAAGTTAGCATTTGTACAAAGCACATTTAATTTGATATTTGATCACGATTTCATCATTTTTCCTAAATAACCAACTTTTTGAACTTTAATCATGTGATTTGTCTAAAAATAATGATTGACTGACAGCCCTACCATAGGACGACGAAAGGAAATATTTGTGGTTGTTTTACCAAACGCTTGTATGCAAGCAAAATTGTTTACTAGATTAGTAGCATTGGTAAAGCAAAATTATATCACTATAAAGAAAACGAAAAGCATAAAATTTCACTGAAATTCAATTAAAATAACGCTGATCAAATTATGCCAAGCAAATTAAAAAATCGTCTTTATTTGGTTTTTTAACCATTAATGCGAACGGTTAAAGCATTAGATATAAGCAATTTCAATTCATTGAGAAAATATTTGAAATACATTAATGACAAGAAAACTTAACAGGTAATTGGTAAGTAGTCGAAGAGCCACAAAAGAAAATCATTTTAGGTAGCCTGATAGACATAATAGTATATTTTAAAGTTATAAAATTTCTGTTGAAAACAAATTTGTTTTTATTTAATAATTCATTTGTGACTGTGCTTGCAAGTAATGCATAATGATTACATCAATATAATTTGCTTTAATTTCTTAATTTTTTATTTATTTTGTCATTAAAATAAAATTTGAAAATGGGAAGAAGTGTATGATGAAAATAACATTAATCCACTTCTTGAAATGTACATATAACATACGAAAATTCTTCATATTTATTCAACATTGGTAGTTTTGTAATTTATTAATCAAAATATTATAAATTTTGGTAAAATATTAAATAATGATAACTAAATGAAATGGAAAGAAAAGATACTTACAATTTAAGGCTTTGTAGAATTACACTAATATATAATGGTCAAGTAGTGGCGATGTATGTATCACCTTTGTCCAACAATTCAACTTTGATAAATATGTTTCATTCATCCTTTTATAAATTGTTTTCCTAATAAAAATGTCCAATCACTTTCATCATTACAATAAACAGTTGAATTCACGCAGCAAATCACGTGACACGCCTGAACATTTTGTGACGTACTAATTTATTAATTTTCAGATTTAGAAATAAGCAAGGATTGATTGCAATAAACAATAAAAAAGATATACCGACAGTACATAATCGTAAATTAAACCTTTTTAACCACAAACAGTTTTAGATTTCTTAAAGTAAGGAGCAATTTCAGAGGTTAATTGGTACAGCACAACGTTGTTGAAAGAACATGAAGTACGACAAACCACGTTTTGGTAATATATTATATAAAATGCATATAAATAAGATAACGAATGTTGATTAATTGGACCATTTATTACCCATATTCATGTAATATCCTTAATATAGTTTATTTCATTTCCTCGAAAACATTTTTATGAATTAACCTCACTATTGAAATATTTCAATAAGGATATATCAGACATGGGATAGTCTATAATGTAGGATAAATATAGAGTAACTCTAGTAGCACAACGCTTATATCTTCGTGATACACAACTTTTATATCCTATACTACAATTTTACTGTTCTGAAAACTTAAGGAAACTAGAGAGCTACCGTTAGCAGTGAGCTCATAAAATTTGCCCCTGCTCCTATTATAAATTGTGTTTAATGGCAACTCACAAAGTAATACCTGCGCCCCAATTCCGAATTTGGTTTAATGGCAAAGTTTTCGAGAAGTTTTAGATGAGAAAAGAGAAACCCTACGTTGTTATTGCACAGTCCAAGTTTTGCTATAGGGGCAAAGTCCATGTTTTGCTACGGGAAACCCCAGATTCACCAGGAGTAAAATTTAAATTTGAGGTGCACAGTGGTTTCACGTGACAAAGAATTTCTAAAGTTTAATCGAATCCCACTAGTAATTTTCGAGGAGTGGCTGATAGAAAGTGGGGGTGAAAGGACAATACGATTACTATATACCCCTTCTCTGCTGGTGGGAGAGTTTAAAAATTGTAAAAAGGAAACTTATTGGCTTATTTAGAATCAAACTTCCCAACTCTAAGTCATGAAAGTCCGAATATTTTCTGTTTATTAGATGTAATCTCACCCCGCCCTTTTTTTGGCTGCCCATATCAGTTTGTTTGGATACGAGTACTTCATTTTACAATGTATTGGTTCTTATGCTACTGATGGAAAGTTACTCATTGGAATGCACATCAATTCTTCTGCCTACAAATGTATTTGTTCTCACGCTGAATTTTGTAAATTTCACTTTGGTATTTGTGGTTCATCTGTTGCTACTTTTGATTTTCCCTTTGGCCGCATGTTGGGCAACCATTAAACTAGTTCAACCCCACCAGATATCTCATGTACCTGTCTCAAGTCAGGAATTGTGGTCATAAATTTGTCTTTGTATTTAATGTTTTGTTACATGTACCATTTTTGGAAATATTCAGGTAAGAGCAGTTTTATTTTAAGCATACACGATTTTTTTATTTGGGCGATTTAAAGCTTTTCACAAGGAGTGGGATTCCACCCTTGTTTAAGGCCTTGTGGAGACCTCTAGATTTGTTATTTACTCCGTTTTTCTCGTGGTTGGAGTGCAGTCTCTCTGATATTTACCCCATATCTTTTCACTTTCATATACAATAATGAAGCGGAGTCCATAACATAACGGAGCTGTAAAAGGACCCAAAGTACAAAATGTGAAACTATTCATAATATAAAAATAGGAGATGTGGCATGATTGTCCATGAGACAGTCACCCACCAAATGACAGTAGAATTTAAAACACGACAATGGACCTAATCTACAAAAAATGTTGTACGAATAACAATAAATGACTATTTAAACAACGAAAACCACTGGACTACAGGTTCCTGGCTTGGGACAGGCACATTAAGTATGTGATGGGGTTAGTGAGTGCTCAACTCTCCCCTAACCTGGACAGTGGTGTGACAAAACAGCAATGAAAACAAGATATAAATCGATTGAATTGATTTATTACTTGAGATCGACACTGAAAACCAATTAACAAATACAATTAAAACTTAAACATACAGTATTTATTTCCGCGCGGATTGGAAAGTAGAATAAAGAATTAAAAACGAATGTTGTTTATACGTCCAGCGGCTAATATTTCCTACATATTTAGGACGAATGTATATAAATGAATGGTGATTAATGAATTCTGTTTTGTACTAGACCGAAATGCTGAGTTTGATTTTTAATGTGCTAACGAAAGCAGCAGTCCATAGGAAGACATGTCACTTTATCCAGACGCATTATTCTAACGGATGACTAGTCTATGATCTTATCCCTAAATGATGTGTGCTTAATGGAGAAGCAGCAATATATACTAATTTGAATGTATTTGGTTTGACAAACTTCCGTACTCGAGGCGGGCAGACTGGCAATTACACCACCGAGGCGGTTGAATATATTACAAGTTACTCTATCAAAAAGGGTCAGTCAAACCATATACCTTCCTAATAGACATACAAACTGAAAAATTCCACCGTATGGGGAAGGGGGTTCTCCTCTCATTTTCGTTTAATTAAGTTATCTCAAAAACAGTTCAGTATAAAATTAATTTAGATGAATTTTATAAGAAAGACTTCACAATCGAAATGACTTCCCCTTCAATAGGTTTTATATTCTGACTAAAGGCCTTGTTTATTATTTCACTTTATATCATCAAACACCGGAGTAGCACAAAGACTTCGACTAGTTAAACATGATATAAATAAGCTGTCTAAAAGTAGGGGTTTTTTAAAGGCGGAAGACAAATGAAAGTGGGGCGGAAGAGGACAAACTGGTGGGCGAAAGGAGAGCTAGGATGGGCGAGGGTAGTGAGAAAGAAGAAAGGTATCCCCGGCCTGTCCGCTCCTAGCTTAATTATAATTAACTTATCAATATGCTCTCGTACATAGATATGCACGAAATATTTTTGCTGGGCATTAAGCAACATTTAATCAGTCAATCTTTTTCATGTGTTTTTAGAGTGTAAAATTACCAGTCAGGCCACTCCAAATTAATTAATAGTTCTTTGGATTCGCTTGCTTCTAATATTATGGGTTCAAAATTAAAAAAAAAACTTTATTCGCTCCATTTTTTTCGCACTTTTTAGAAATTTTCAATGTTATTTCTAGAAATTAAAATAAAAATTTGCTCGCTCCTCCTAAAAATATACAAAAACCAAGGGAAAAAATTTTAACTTTTGTTTTCGCATCAATTTTTGAGGTTGCGCTCCAATATTCTGCCATTTCAGGAAAAAAAAATTAAACAAAAAAAATTTCGCTCGCTCGCACCTATTTTTTACACAAAAAATCCGAAAAACTAGAAATAAATTTAGACTGGCGTCAATTGTAAATTTATTTGCAAATTCTATATGAATGAAAAGATATTGAAACGTCTTTTGTCATTTCAGAGATATAATGAGAATGAAATATATTACATGCAACTTACTTATATAGATATCTATATACATCCCTGGTCGCATGAAACTTGGTAATAGCATTGTAATATGACGTTGGTGACGTAGGTGTTTTCAACGAGGTCCGCGAATTTCCGTTAAAAAATATATATATCTTTTATTCCCCTTATTTTTACACGTTGATTAACAGAATTTCTGTTTTCATTAATTTATTGTCGGGTAATTTCCTAATTAGTCCGTAATTATTTTTAATCTGGTTACTAAATGACATCCAACAGCTGATCTATTAATCAGAATTGGTTCAATTAACATGATTAATAACCGAATTTGATCCGTTCTGCCCCGACATGCATTGGTCATTCCGACCAATCAAAAACGCTGTTTCAAACTGTACCTGACACGCTAAGCGATGCGTCCGGTCGATGCAGGACGGTAAACATTGCATCCGAAAAATTAGTTTAAAGTCCAATACCCATGACGCACATGTTGAGCTTAGGTAGGAAATAAGTGTATTACCTTTTTGTTTTAATTTCATTAGACGTTAAAATTTCATTCGATCTGCAAACAAGTGTTGTTTACTTCGAAATGCGACTTAGATTTACTTCCCTTGTTCCACTTGACCATCATGAAGATTTTCGTTTACCTTTTAGGGTGATCATACCTGGGGACAGTGAAATGGTACGGGGAAGTGAAACTCTATTGAAATAGCTAAGCTCCAAAGAGATGCATTTCTAACACATGGTTGAAAAATTGGTCCCAACCATGGCGTACAAATTACAAGTATTGCTCTAATATTTAAACAAAATGACTGCAGTTCTAGTTCCCCAAATACAGAATTTTGTTTAATTTTTTCTTGTGGATCCTCAATCGAGTAGGATGCCAGTAATATTCACAAAGAACTAAGGTTCTCCATACAGTCAGAGCTCTGACTTACAGAAGTCTGTTTTTGTGGACTTGTTGAAGTCTAAATTTGTCGAATTAACAAAATTCCTTTTGGACTCTTTCAAGTCTTTTTCCAATTTCAAAAATTTTCATTTTTCATCTTTTTTTGGTAATAACTGCCGAGTAATTTGTTCTTCAATCTCCTGGTTTTTTGCAAAATTTTCTAGGGAAATTTCTCCATTTAATTAGCCTGGAGGAAACACATTGATGCTAGTATGATATTGATTATTCTTAGTTTTCAGGATAAAAATGGTATAATTTACACTTGGTTTTGAACAACTGTAT
>JARWCS010339341.1:0-11652 GCA_034783895.1 Geukensia demissa | reverse complement strand
TATCTCAAAAAGTAGCACATTGACCCATAATTTTTTTCTGGTCTTTTATCTTTTAGTGTAAAGCACTACATATTTATCACAATCTTTTAAAAAGCTATTTATTTTCAAATTGAGTAGCGAACATCCTTCAGTGATACATATCAGTTTACCAATGTAATAAAAGCGGATTAAAATTGATTAACATGTATAAGTAATATTGATATTAAACAAAAATAAAATATTGGATAAATTATCAGAAGGGGATGAGTACTAAAAGTCAATGACAGGATAAGGCTAGAAACCTTCCATGGATTGGAAAGAGAAATGATTGTGTATATGATTTAAAAGGGTGTAGTTGGTTGATTGAGTGAAAAAACGAAATTTTAAGGCATTACCCTGGTGAGCTCTTTGCATTAAATAAACACTTATGAATAACATGCATATAAAATGTGCACATGGGTCCATAAAATTTTCATACATAAAATGAGGATGAAATCAAGAAAAAGTATAAGTATTTTGTAATGATTAAAAATACACAAATGTATGTCATGTATATATCTGAAATGACAAAACAGCCTGCAACCATATTTATATCACATTAAAATTAAAGACTTGCAGAGATTTAATATGAAAATTAAAGTTTACAGCAATCGTTGGCAATTTCACTCTCAAACAATTATATTTTTTAAATAAAACACAAAGGGTAGGTAATCCTATATCAATCTGATTAAAGTCAGATCTTGGTAAAATTGTTCACTGTGTTCCTTATGTTACAATCATATCCCTTCTTAAATCGGATTTCAATCTTATGCCTCGTTCAAACGGACATATAATGCAAATTGAATGTGTATTCAAATGCGAGTTAAAGCTTCAAACGCGTTGACACATAAATAAATGTGAATT
This sequence comes from Geukensia demissa, assembly GCA_034783895.1. Taxonomy (NCBI): domain Eukaryota; kingdom Metazoa; phylum Mollusca; class Bivalvia; order Mytilida; family Mytilidae; genus Geukensia; species Geukensia demissa. Next base: position 10,770 of record JARWCS010339341.1, on the reverse strand, counting down.
CAATATGCATTGTAATCAGTTAAAAGTTAAACAATGGACTGTTTCAGAAATTTGACTTCTGCCCTCGTAAACAATTTCTCAATCTCATCGTCCTTGCAAATGACCTTTTGACCAATGAAAATCAATCAGAACAATGATGTTTCCAGAATTCCGAAGCATTTCTGAAACAGATCATTGCTAAATGTGAATTAATTTAAATAATTTAGGTGTGAGCAAGGGCCAAGGCATCACATGGTTTACAACATATTCTACATTTCGTCCACGTTATATATACGCATGTCTATTACTATAAACACTGCACTTATAAATATTTAACCTTTAGGCCGACGTTTAACTTTTTCTTGGACTTTTTCAGGAAGGCCTATAAAATATTCATCTTGTGGGTCACAGGTACAAATTGCATTTCCAATTCTATAGAAATTCTGTTTTGTAACTTTCTCTCTAAGTATATTCATTAACTGTTGATATCTTGCGTGCCATCTTGAACCATGTTTTAAGCATTGTGGTTCGTTTAAATAATCTAATTCTGACATTTCACGAAGGAACTCTGAATTCGAAAGCTTCTCCGTTTAGGAATTTCCCTTTTCTGTTAATAGCAAACCGGAAATATCTCTGCTTTGCGTTAATTCCTCCACTCAAGGAGCACTAGGTTTGCAGTATCCAAACTGTACAAAACTCTACCGTAAATTTACACACAACGAATTATTGAGGTGTCGCTTTATTTATTAGCTTAACTGATCCAAAGTGTCATGTGAGCTGTTGTCATTACTTGCGTCCGTCCGTCTGTCCACGTTTACTTAACCTAGTGCTAGTTTGGTCGAATGGTCATTGTGTTTAAGCCATAAGTGTCCTTCCAATTATTTATTTCTAAAGAAAAACCAAGAGGACAATGTTTAATGATCATCATTGTGTCGATCATCGATGTGTTTACTATATTCCGTCCCTGGATTTTATTATTGGGAACAATATTTCATTGAGGATATTAATTATTTTATTAAACAGAACCAAACATTATCCAGATAAATATCTACAGATATTATTGAATGCATCAGCTATAAATCCTTTTTCGTTTTTTTTTTCATAACAAAGAAAAAAAATAGCAATTGTTGCACATGAATTAAGACATCCACCATCTGTCGCTAAAACATAGATATTATCAAGAGACATTATATACACCGGCTATAAATATCTATATAGAGGCTCCGAATGCTGAGCCTGCATTGCTCACCTGGCATTTGACTAATTGAAAAACAAACTTTAAATGGAATCTAGTGGTCATAATTGTTATTTATAACTTTATAAAGGATCTCCCAATTAATGATGTTTCCGGTCATTGGTTCATCTGGTCAAGATTTTTGTATGTATCAGTCAATCAGAAACAAGAATCATCAGTGGCGGTCGTATTTTTTGTCTGATTGAAATGATATAAGGAAACTTGAAAAAGGACCTTGCTTAGAAGCTTCCTGTCAAATACATGTATTATTTTATTTTGGCCATAAATGAAAAAAGTAATTAAGCAAATCAGAAACAAGAATTGTCCTTGGCAGACATGTTTGTGGTCCGATCGTGACGAAACGAAGAAACTTTGTAAAGGACCTTTCATAGATACTTCCTGTCAAATTTGGTCACAGTCTAATTGGCCTAGCGGTTTCACTGAAAAGATGAAAATGTAAAAGTTTAGGGACGGACGACGAACGAAAAGTGATCACAAAAGCACATATGGCCTTTGGCCAGGTAAGCTTAAAAACTGTTAGTCATCGACAATTTTCTGTGGATGTCTGGAAGGCTCTTTTGTCATACAAAAATATCATACCACTTTAAATTGGTTTATATTTGCCAAACACCTGAAGATAAGGATAACTTAAAAGAAACTGACTTTCTTTAGATTTCAGTGTTCTCTAAGGTCGACTTGCTTAGCAGGTAGGTTGCAGATGAAATTCTAAATAGGGGACCACTTAGGGATGGTTCTAAAAATTTCATTCCCACTGGCGAACATTTTTTGATGAATTTTCTGTATTATATTTTCGGTCTTTGTGGGCACCTTGGTGGGGATACTGGTACTTTTGCTGTGGGACTATTGATCAGTTCACTAACGTGTTAACTCGAATAATTCAAGCCCTCACCGTCTCCGATTCTCTCCACCTTTAATGTAGTGATCGATAGTGAGCGGAATATAACGACTGGATTATTCGGGTTACTAACGTGTGGGTTCAATAAACCAAGCCGTTGCATACAAGTGTGTAATTAGTTAATTTCTCATAGAGTCGCATTTTAAGCTAACTTCGGCTGGAAATACAGGGAATGAAAATGTAAAGGGACACCAAATGACCATTCCGCCTGATTTTGGGTACAGTTGGAAAGACAGTCCTATATATCAGTTATACTAATTAACAAAACCTGTTTCATGCTCAGGGGATTTCACACCATATAGGATATCGGATAGAGGATTTTGAAAAAAAAAGTTGTCGTAAACTATGCGTATGAAAATGTTTGGCAGTTACTGTCGTCTTAGTTGGTAGGTGTTAATAGAAAATAATATATAAAAATTGAAAAGTACGGACCATTTTACTGCCCAAGTACAGTGGACACATTGTCTTACCCAACGATGGTAAGATAAAAGCTAATTACATATGTGGGCAATGATCATGCGTTGCATCAGCTTTGCTGTTGCGGTCGCTTTATTATGTCTTTCTGTAAGCTCGACCACTGACTTTGTGATCTTTACAGCCTAGACGAAATCAACGAAGGTTCGATAAAGGCCTTAATTGTTAATGGGATTCCAGATTTCGGTATAGGAAAATTCTTTAGGCTAAGCAAATTAATTGTAGATTTCAACTTCAACTTCAACTTGGATACTCGTCAAAATCCTTGCTTGGACATTTACAACGAGGGCTACTATGCATACGTGCAGTAAAATAGTGCGGTTCCAAAAATAACACAGTGATTAAAATCTTAACACGTATTTACACTGTACAGTTCATTCCAATCTAGTTAAATGGTAATAGTTGTCCCTGGGCGGATGTTTTAAAGTCCTCCAGTGATGGTGCTAGGACAACGGCTTCAGGTAGCATGTTCCAATATGTGATAGTCCGTGGGAAGAATGAGTTTTGGTAAGTATTGATTCTGCAATGGTAGGGCAGAAATTTTTGGCTGTGACTGTTCCGGGTATTCCTCGATGGAGTTTGTGGTGGTACGTACTCTTGGGGTACTGCTACAAGATGGTATACGACTTTGTACATAAGTGTTACATCGGCAACTGTTCTTCTTTGTTGCAAGGTGTTCCAACTGAGGTCTTCCAGCATTGATGTAACACTATCAGGTGAATCAGGGTGGTATGGTTTGTTTTTGACAAATCTTGCAGCATTTCTCTGTATTTGTTCTATTTGCTTTATTTGATTTTTCTGGTGTGGGTTCCAGATCGGTGTGGCATATTCTAGTTTTGGTCGTACTAGACTCTGATACGCTCGTTCTTTCACTTTTGGTGGACAGTGCCTCAGATTTCGTTTCAAAAAGCCAAGAATGCTGGAGGCCTTTTTGCAGATATTGTCGATGTGTATGTTGTAACGTAGTGTGTCGCTGAGTTCGACACCTAGATACGGATGGTGCTGTACAATATCTAGTAGTTCTCCTTTCATTGTGTACTCATATGGTTTTTTCTTTGATGTGTTAGTGAACTGCATGATGGCGCATTTCTTAACGTTGAATTCCATCTGCCATGTGTTACTCCAGTTTACGAGTTTGTTAAGGTCTTCTTGCAGTTGTTTGTTATCGGTGTTATTTGTCACTGGTCTGTATAGTACACAATCATCTGCAAATAGTCTAATTGTGGATGTTACGTGGTCTCCTATGTCATTGATGTAAATGAGAAATAGACAGGGTCCTAAAACAGTACCCTGTGGGACACCTGATGTGACTGGTGTTGTAATAGATGTAGCGTTATCTACAACCACCTGCTGTTGTCGATTTGATAAGAAGTTATCAATCCAAATCCTAGTGCTCCCTTGTATACCATAGTAGTGCAGTTTATTGGACAGACGGATGTGTGGAACCTTGTCGAAGGCCTTGGAAAAGTCCAGGATTGCCATATCTACTTGATTTCCTTGATTTAATTGTCTGGCTATATCATCTGATGTCATAAGTAGCTGGGATTCACATGATCTTTTAGCTCGAAACCCATGTTGATTTTCATGCAAGATGTTTTGTCTGTCTAGATGGTCCATAATTTGGGATACTATGATGTGTTCTAGCATCTTTGATATGACTGCTGTTAATGACACTGGTCTATAGTTCTCTGGTTTTGTCCTATCTCCTTTCTTGAAAATGGGTACGACATTAGCATTTTTCCAGTCTTGTGGGATCTCGCCTGTATCTAATGATTGTTGAAAGATAAATGATAGTACAGGTGTTATGGCAATTGCTGTCTTTTTTAGGATTGTAATTGGTATCTTGTCTGGTCCTGAGGCTTTTTTCTCATTGAGTCGGTTGATACATTTGGTGACTCCTGCATCAGTTATGGTGATTTTATCCATAGGTTTAAATGGCGATGGTCCCTTGTCAGGTATATATTCCTGGTTTTCTTTGGTAAATACGGAGGTGAACTGGTTGTTTAGCATGTTCGCCTTCTCTAACGGAGTATCAGCAATGCTGACACCGGATTTTAGTGTTCCGATACCCATAGTGTCTTGTTTCCTGGCTTTGATGTACTTCCAAAAGCTTTTTGACGTAGTATCCTTTTCTGGGTCTAGTAAATTGTTTAAATATCGGTGATATGAGGAATGTAATTTATTTCTCACTATCTTTCTGAAGATTTTAAAGCTAGCTACCTGTTTACTGTTTGGTCCATGTTTTTTAGCCTGTCTGTACATGCGGTCTTTCTTGCGTATCATTCTCTTTAACTCTCTTGTCATCCATGGTATGTCTGTCTTTTTAGTGATCTTCTTTTTTGGTATGCATGAATCCATTACCTTGAATAGAGTATCTTTGAAATAATTCCAGTTTTGTTCCACTGTGTATTTCTTGCGGTCTTCGGATGTGAAAGAAGTGCTGAAAGATGACATTTCCCTTTCTACTTTTTCCCAGTTAGCTTCCTTGTAGTTGTAAACTGATCTTGTAGTTTTTTGTTGTTTGACTGGTTTGAGTAATGTTTTGACGGATAGTATGTCATGGTCACTCATTCCTATAGGTGGGCAGGTGGAGCACTTCTGAATTAAATTTGGGTGAGATGTGATAAACAGGTCGAGAATCCTTCCTTGCCTAGTTGGTAGGTAGTTTATTTGCTCCATACTGTGGGTGTTGAGTGTTGATATTAATTTGTCACAGTGAGTTTTATCTCTGGCTCCAGGGACTGTGCAGCCGTTGTTCCAGTTGATATCGCCAAGGTTGAAGTCGCCTCCAAGAAAGATTTTACAGTTCTTATATTTTGTGGATTGAAATATCCTGGATAAAGACAAGTCTAGCTGTTCAAGGGCGTCTATTTGTGATTTGGGTTCTCTATAGTAAGCGCCTATAAGTAGTGACTCTCCTCTAGTAGCTGTTACTTTTATCCATTTTGTTTCACATGCAGTGTCAAGGTCTGTACATTCCTCGCAATCATAGCTTGGTTTGACCATGATGATTACTCCCCCACCTCCTTTATCAATAAGTGTTTTCCTGTCTCTCCTGAATATCTTGTACTGATGACAAGGTGGGATGTCATAGGGCAAAATTTCTGCATCTAAAACGCTTGGATCTAGGTGTGTCTCATCACCAATGATTACGTCTGGTTCCATGCATTGTATGATGTTATGCAAATCAGTTCTTTTATTACGTATGCTTTGGAAATTTATTATCATACAACTGAAGTTATTGTTTGACTCATCTATTGTTGAATTTGATTTATGGCTACATGTATGTTCATTTTCTGATATTGGAGTGCATTCTGATGCCAATGTTGATTCTGGTTCCGAGATAATACTGTTACCATGAGATGAAGTATTCGTTCGTTTGATTAATGATTGGCCTGTTGGTGAGCTTAAATTGTTGTTATGAGTAGAAGCACCACTCTGAGTTGACGAGTTAATGTCGCTTAGGTTCTCGATTGGAGGTATATCGAGACTTGGTCTTGTATACGCATCTCTGTTTGGTGTTGACGATTTTGGATTACTCCTGGTGTTAAATCTGGATGTCGGAGAGCCCGATTGATTGGTTGACAGCTTTGACTCTGATAATACTGAGTATATGTTGTAGGAGGAGTACTCATTTAAATCGGCGCTATAATGTGAAGATGTGTTGGCAATTCCACAACTACTGCATATCCAGCTTAGGCTAGTATGACCAAGTAGGTTATAGGTCTGGGGTCCAATTTTTGCACACTCGCTGTGATACCAAATATCGCAACTGTCGCATTGTATGGCTTTGGCATTCCATGTTACATTCTTTTTACAAATTCCACATGGGTATTTGGCAGGGCCAGGGTGAGTTTGTATGTCACCACATTGCAAAATTAATAGGTAAAGAAGGGACACTGATGTTTTTGTGCTTTTGATAACTCTTGTCCGTGTACCCCTTAGGATATGTTGACATGATGGTAATGTGTGTAAAAGGTTCTCGTGAGTACTAGTTTGGTCACTTAATGACTGATCATGTTGGTATTTAGTGTTAGTTATATGAATGATGGTGATAATCAATACACATGTTAATGTACTGAAGCGGTGATCCATGTTGACACTATCAATCGAGGATCGAGTTGTTTACATTGACACCGGAAGTTATGTTGACATGGTAATATTTACAGTTTATGTGTTTGGTATCGCTCGAAATGACCAAATATGACAATGAATGGTTAAATGGTAGTTCACACTAGTAGATGTTATGTATAAAAAGTTATGAGTGCGGTCTGTATATCCAAATCTGTACATTTATCTTCCCAGAATTTTCAAGCAGCCATTTTACTGCACGCATGCCTAGTGATGGATTGTTACTATTTTTGGTTTTTGATGCTTTGATTACTGATTGGCTGAATGATGGATTGTTACTATATTTGGTTTTTGATGCTTTGATTACTGATTGACTGAATGATGGATTGTTACTATATTTGGTTTTTGATGCTTTGATTGCTGATTGGCTGAATGATGGATTGTTACTATGCTTGGTTTTTGATGCTTTGATTACTGATTGCTGAATGTTGGATGGTTACTATATTTGGTTTTTGATGCTTTGATTACTGATTGGATGAATGATGGATTGTTACTATACTTAGTTTTTGGTGCTTTGATTACTTATTGCTGAATGTTGGATGGTTACTATACTTGGTTTTCGATGCTTTGATTACTGCATTGGCTGAATGTTGCATTGGTACTATGCTTGGTTTTTGATGCTTTGATTGCTGATTAGCGGAATGATGGAATGTTACTATACTTAAGCATTGAAATAGGGAAATGCCTAAGTATTGCATTGAGCCGTTTCCCTGTCTCGGATTTGGCTTTACATTTCCATTTGTTTAGATTTGAGTGCTTCGTTTGCTATGTTTGGATGTTGCACTTCTTATGTTTCAGTTCTAATGTTACTGATGTGATGTTATATAGTATACCAAAATGCTCCAAATTATTCAACATTGGTAATTTTGTATTTTAAAAACATGTTAGGGAACCTAAACAAAAAGTCTTCCAGACTACGTTTGAACCTTTTTTTTCTTATATATATGTTCTATAATAAGAATTACAAGGTAATGGTCTGTAAATACTTTTCTAAATTATACTGACATGAATAGATTAATTATGCAATAGCAATATTCATGAGCGACACTATTCCAGCTTTGAAGCAAGTATTGCACATCAAAAATAGATAAGTTATCAAAGTGTTGCATGCAATCGACACGTCTGTCTAAGCGGTTGATTATTTTACTTGTATCAGGCTGCCGTATCCAAGACTTTAAGTCGTAACTTATTATTGTAAAGTTCACAGAGTATATGACATACATGTAATTATGGGAAAATAAAATGTCAAAATTAATATATTTATTGTATGTTACATCTGTTAAAGATAATCAGACTCCTACAACAACCTTCCAACAAGACGTCATTCATAAAAGTAATGAGCAAATAATTAAAACAATGAATGAAAAGGCGTTGATAGAAATGCATTTATTTGCAAACAATAATCAACCTTGATCATGCATTCCTTGTAGGCAAAAACTCAGCACAAAAATACTTACACTTGACACATTTGTCTATATTTGTTTACATATGTTTATAATCATATGGTATATTTTTGTAATATGGGTGGCTAAACAAAACAGTTGTAATTATTGAATTACACGCAGACGAATAAGGAATGGTTTGTAGCCTTTCTGGCATTTATTCTATATGAAAATAAAAAGATATCGGGTAAATGTCAGATAGACTGCAATCCAACTACAAGAATTACAAAGGGAATTTACAAATCTAGAGGTCTTTATAACGCCGTCAAAAAGGTGGAGGGGACTAGGTGGTCGAATGGTCTAGTTAGTTGATTTTAACTTCTGTACAGATCACTGTAGCCTATTACCTATACGGCGTTCGCTCCTGGGTTTGTACCATACAAAAACGGGCTGCGTTTAACTCGCATCTGTTACATGTTTGTCTGTTACCTGCCTAAGTTTGGTGGTTCTCCCCGGGTACTCCGGTTTCCTCCTCCATTAAAACTGACCGCCGAGATATGACTGAAATATTGTTGAAAGTGGCGTTAAACCCCAATCAAATCAAACAAAAACAAAGGTGGAATACCACAATAAATCGCCAAAATTAAAAAAAAAAAAAAAACAACTTGTGTACGTAAAATAATACCGCACCTACCTCTATATTATCAGAAATGTACATTTTACAAAAAAATATAACACAAAGACAAACCTATGACCACAATTTCTGACTTGAGACAGGCACATGAGACATGTGGTGGGGTTAAACTAGTTTAATGAGATCCCAACCCTCCTCTAACAAGTGGAACCACACAAATCAAACAGAAATTAACCAATCCTTCTAGAGAGTATACACATAGGAAGATGAATTCATATTGAGTCAAAATAGTTTCTGCGAATAATGTCACCAATAGCCCAACATAAACATAGAACAAAGACAAATACTTAGTCTACCACATGGCACAATCAAGATTAATTCAGACACAGTTTAAGGCAGATTGAAGTTAACTTGCAAATTTAATTGTAAGACTGTATAATATGACAAAAACCTATGACTACAATTACTGACTTGAAATATGCGCATGAGATATGTGGTGGGGTTAATCTAGTTTAGTGGGATCCTAACTCTTCTCCAACTAGTGGTCACGGGAAAAATAAAAGAAATCAAATCGAGTTACAGACGAACTATTAAAATCAAACAGAAACTTACCCAATCCGACTAGAGAGTACCTGAATTACAATAAATTTACTAAACAAAAATACATCCAAAAAGAACATGCCTCTCTAATGAATACCCACAGTTACTGACAGAATGCTCATGTTGAGAGGTTATACATATAACATATCATTTTCACCCTTTTTATTTAACATTAGTAAAGTTGTATTTTGAGTACACGAACAAATTCACTTGTTTTCTGTTTGAATCGCCTTTGTGTTACTTATTAAGAGGGAACTCTGCTATGAGCAGTTTATTAGCGTTGCAAAAGAAGTAGTCTCAGGTTTAATTCAAATTTTCATAACCTAAAGTTAGAAACAGGTAGTTGCCCGAGGGCGGCCTGGGTATTGAAATATATGAAGGTCGTTAGGATTCTCCGCCTGCAGATAAAACCCCGGCTGCTTAACGGGCGTCCGTTGGTTGAGCGGGACGTATGAATACTCGACCACCCCTTCCCACAGTAAGTGCCGAGAAAGAATACGAACTGGGTATCTCCGTCCTGGAGACATTTGACCTTCAGAAGGCGCGACCCTGGTTGTAGGGGATGTACAAATTCACCATCCGTCCGGAGGTTAAAGATGATCGCTTGTAGACTTGAGTTGTAGCCACCGCCTGCAAAGTTCGCATCGTCCTCAGCATGTCCGTATTCCGCTGTTAGGGCCAAAGTTGAATATTTCAAAGATGACAGTCTGAGAGTCTTTGGCAAACTCATCATACACATAATGATAAGACATACAGTACCTAGAATATTAAAGTGAACCTGAGTCAATGAAGCATAAAATGTATGTCAAAGTGACCTTCTTCGGGTCGGATGCTGACAGACTCCCATAGATGCATCCACACATTAAGCTAAATGATGGTATGACACACAGTACTTTAGAACTAATATCAGACCTAAAAGTGAACTTGAGTCAATGAAGCATGAAATGTAGGTCAAAGTGACCTAATTTGGGTCGGATGCTGACAAAGACGCATCCACACAAGAAGCTAAATGATGGACACACAATACCTGAGAATTAAACTCGGAACTAAAAGTGAACCTGGGTCAATGGAGCGTGAAATGTGGGTCAAAGTGGCCTTATTTGGGTAGATTGCTGACAGACTCCCCAAGATACAGCTCCACATAAAATTCAAAAATTAAACGAGACTTACCTTGGTTAAGTCGATGTTTGATTGGAATTTTATGAGTTGTATAAACACTGAAGGGATTAAATGCCACTCCCCGCCCTTTGTTTTTTGTCAGTGGGGAATTCATAATTGTATTGTTATTCATAACTTTTGTTCGTTGAACACTTGTGTTCATAACGATAAAAAACTGCTTTGAATATTGGAAGTTTAGGCATGCGCAGCACAATCTCATTTAATCCCTTCAGTGTTTATACAACTCATAAAATTCCAATAG
>JARWCS010339330.1:0-11653 GCA_034783895.1 Geukensia demissa | reverse complement strand
TTGTTTCGTGTCCCATGGAAATCTAGTGAACTAAGGCAACAGCTTAACGAGAAATGTTGCAGAACAAAATACAGAAAAGATGTGGAATTTGTCTTTCTGGCATATATTCCATATTCTTTCTTTTAAATCTAAAAAAAATCCAAACTTTCTGCTCATTAAGAGCAGGTACACACTCTTTATACAGAGGTTTAATTTGAAAAAATATCATATAGAAGGGTATTTCTAAATACTCTTCTGTATAGACTGTGGTTTGCTGGTTTAGAGATGGTTAGGTGGTATCTAGTTTTACACACTGTGACAGTTCTTGTCGTATTTTATCAAATAAAAACCCCAACGCTTTAACACGTTTGAAAGTTTTGTTTCGAATAAAATTCGATATGGATAACGTTTCAGGTAGAATTGTACTCGATTATCCAGATATTATTTCTAAATCAATGTTTGGAGCTAACAGTATACCAATCATGTACATTCAAATTTTGTCTTTGTTGATCCCATTTTGTGGATGGGCACTGCACTGTTTAAAAAGAGAAAAGTTAATCTGCCACGTGGTTGAAATCAATGTGAGCCACTGGTCCCTGCTGATTTGGTTACCTGGTCCTACTTAACGGTTGTTTGGTAAACGTTCGAATTTGCTGTGCTATAGGAGACAAATTTGTTTCATGTGTATTTTGCCACTATCATAACGCCCTCCAAGGTCTTGCCATAGCATTAAAATATACCCCATATTTGTCCTTTTTGATAATGTGTATCAATAGGAATGCCTTCTCTGTGGTATCTCTGCATTCTCTCGGACACATTTTGTTAGAAGATGCTGATCTGTTTAAATTCTAAAGCAATGAAAATATGGAAAGGCTTTTAAAAGCATTACATCTAGTATTTGTCCCTATTGCTAGATTTGTCTTTCTATTTCGATTTTTTTTTTATTTGAGTACCTCTTCAACTATGTTTTGGTTCTAATGCTACTAATAAGTCGTCACTCCTTGAAATTTACAGAGACCATATCAAAATTCATCACATTTATGAAACATTTTTAACAGCATAATTATACCTTTAAAACACGATAACCACTGTTCCTGTCATCACTGCAAATGCCAAACCAAATAAATTAAACTAAGCTTCATCATACCAAAGCAAAATGCAAATCCTTCTACAAGTCAGATCCGTTTTTAAACGTAAATGTACAATCTAAAACAAGAATTAACCCCTAATCTGGTAAGTAAAGCATTTTCAAAAATAAAAGCTTACCCCATAATCAATACGGAACTCACCCAAGGTACAAGCAAAACAAAATCGTAAGATCATAACAAATGTGAAACTAACCCAAGACTAATATGAAACTACTCTAAATCAACTGTAAAACCAACATAAGCATAAATCAAAGACTGGATCTAAAACAAGTGCGAAATCAAGCATGGAAAAGACACTGAATAAAAAAGTGAAACGAAACCAAACATAAATGTAAAAATGAACCAAAGCAAATGTCAAACTAACCCAAGACAAATACAGAAACTAACTCAAGACGATGTCAAATCAACCCAAGACCGAATAATAAACTAACCTATGATAAATGTAATATCAGCACAAGACAAAACTTGAAACCAACCAAAGACAAAAAGTTAAAACCAATCCAAGAACAAACTAAGTGTATCACAAAATACCAAATTAAATCTAATTGCATGGCCATTCCGAAGGTTAACAACCCGTCAGTAATGGTCAAAGGCAAATTTCGGACGAACCCTAACATATTTTAAATCTTTGCCCGAAACAGACTCTTAAGAAATATAAACAAAAGAAATATATTAAACTCTTATATAAGACAATTAAAATAAATCCTTAACATATATGCAGAAACCAAATGCCAGACAAATTTAAAATCAATTCCAAATATAAATGTAAAACCCATCCCACGACAAATAAAACGTCTAACCAAAATGATTTTTTAAACTGAACACAGGAGTGTTCAAACTGTAGACATATGTTAAAAATCCAGCTACAAAGCAAACCTGGGAAAAGTTTTCAAAATGTAAAACCTAACTCAGGAAAATTTTTAATAAATAACCTGTGATAGGTATTCATACCTAACCCGTGGAAATATAAAAACGTATCCCTTTGAGATTGGAAAAATATAACCCAAGGAAATTTAGAAATCTTTCACATGGAATTTTTTTTTAAAAAATGTACAATTTTAATCCATGAAAAATATAAAATACCTAACCAGTGGAAAATGTAAAAAAACATAACCCTCTGAAAATGTAAAATCTTTCTCTGTAGAAATGAAAACATCAAACCCATGAGAAATTTAAAACACCTAACCCATGAAAATGTGAAAAGGAAAACACAACAAACCGGGAGATTTATTTCAGTTTTGCACTCAAAAGTTGCATTTCTAGGATCCTCCTGGCGTAACATCCAATTTATATTCGCCTGTAGTGTATTTATTCCGTGATATTCTTTGACATTTTGAGTGATTTAAATTAATTTACTTTATCAAAGTATCATATGAGCCAATGATATAAATTAGAATTATTTTGTTTTCTCTCTCAATAACTCCAATGTTGATATTTCTATTTGAAATAGATCTCTGGTGTATTTAATTTTCCAGGATCAATATTTGTCTTCAGTGATAAATCACTGTCCGGAAAAATACCATATTTTTCTGAAAATTGTCATTTGATTTAGAAATATTCTGTAATTAAGTTCCATAAAGTTGTAATTTCACTTCAAAGTTCAAGAAGCGAGACAAAACTTTCAGAAATGTACATGAAATGCATCTGTCATTGCTTTTGATTGGCAGGTAGGATGAAATCTGATTTGACATCGACATGATCAGAAAGGATTCCAGTAAGTGTATTTGTTATGCTTATTTAACGACGATCCTTGGTTTAGAGGTTTGATATATTGCGACTGTTAAGGGGTCTCAACACGAGTGATTGTATCATTGATATTGAGCGAGTGTCTCATGTGTCTTTGATTATTTCCGTAATGGGAACTTTCGACACTATTTGTCAAACATTTGATTGATTGAAACCGCTTTTTTCTTTACATAAAATTAATTGTTTGGAAATGCTTTAAACAAGCATCACAGTTGGAAGATTATTTCTTTAATTTTTAAAGGTGAGTTGATCTATTTTTAGTATAAGAGCCACGGCAGTTTAATGCCAAATATTTATCGAAATATTGCTTTCGAAAATTCTGACGATTGATTGAGTATATTGTTTAACGCCCAGAGGGCTAATACCATAGTCTGGATATGTTGTCCACAGGGCTTAAGCAACCATTAACAAATGAATTTACCTTCTGGAAGAAAAAATGCGATAAGAACTTTAATTTACTTCGAGACAAATAATGGTGAATGACTTTTAAAAAGTCGTAATATTTCATTTTTATTACTGAAAGATTATGCTTTAAGATTCTGGAAGCATAGAGGGAACTACGAAATTGTGTTCTAGTAGATTTTTTCTTATGTTAGAAATTTTTTGTAACCTTTATTTGCGAGTTTTTTTGTTTTTTTTTCATTACCTTTTTGGAAAGTGGGGGATGCTTTTGTTAATTTATTACCACTGATAAGATTGCAATGTTCCCATCATAGATTTAAACCGAATGATATTATAATTTTTGAGAGGCCAGTTTATTAACTCAGTAAAAAGGTGATAATTGTGATGCACTTCAACAAACCTCTAAAGTGTAATTTGTTTTAGACGTTTAACGATGTGGCGATGTGGCATAGTAAATGGGTAAATAAGAGCAGCAATTTTCAATTCAAAGTCTTGAATATACTTACTAGGGTTGATACGTGTATTCCCCTTCTGTCATCCGGGAATCCACTCTGAGATCTGCCAAAAGCCGACGAACGCTGACATCATCTCTAAATAAACAAATTCTGGTGTACGCGTACGCTTTAAGCCATTGTTTTCATGCTCGACGTACCATGCACCATGGCTTAGCATATACAGAAAAATAAAGTCGGAATCTGACGTGCTAAAATAGGGTTACACATACATATAGCATAGGAAATGGATCTGTCAAGGGTTCATCATTCTATTTACACATCTTGCTGTTTGACAAATTCACATACTGTAAAAGTAGTGATATTCGCGGTGTATTACTTTTAGCTATTTTTGCGGTCTTGATTTTTTCTCGAAAATATGTACACGCGAAATGCCAAAATTTACTTAGACTTTCCATATAAATAAGCAGTATTCGCGAAAAATAGGATCACCGGACATACAGAAGAATAAATGTACGAAAATTGCAATCCGTGAATACAAATTCTGTTACGGGATAATTCTGGTACGGGATTATTTTTTGAAGCCTTTTTTAATATTGGAATTTGAAAAGCATTGCTGTATAATAATTGTTAATTTAATTTTTTACTTTTAATACTGTTAATCTACTGAGTAACACGACGGGTACATGTACCACTAGTGGAGCAGGAGTAGCTAACACTTCCGGAGCACCTGACCTCACCCTGGTTTTTGTAGGGTTCGTGTTACTCCAGCTTCAGTTTTCAATGAAGTGTTGTGTGTTGTATGTTTGTCTTTCATTTCATTTTGTTGGCCATGGTCTTGTCTGTTTTCCGACTTTACGATTTCTGTATGTCCCTGTGGTATCTTGGCAATTATAGTAGCAGTTTTTTGGTTTTTCTTTTATATTAAGCATACTAGTGTTCATTTTATATTTTTTTTATCTTAATGAATCTGCATTTTGAAATATTAGAGGTATGCCAATATATCGTTGTTTTTTAAATTAAACTTAAAATTTGTTTCTGACATTAACTTAATCATTACAGGTAGTTACCAAAGCATTAGAAAATACGCAAACAATTGCAATGCTTTCAAAAACACCAAAATTATCGAAAAGGCTAGTCATCTTGCTAAAGGGAAATACGAAAATGTTTAGTTTTCTTTAGAAGACAATCACTTTGAATAAAAAAAATAAATAATTGAAAAAAGTATAAATGCTTCACTATAAGAGTTATGACGTCATAACAGCATTCATTCACTAAAATATGTCATTGTTTTTTGTTTTTTTTAATTTAATTTAATTTTTTGTTTAAAGCTATTTCCCCAACAATATCACACAGAAATGCTAGATATCAATTTTATTTTTGGATCTTATGACATGTGTTGTTACACGCGTTTGTATTGTACAAAACACCTCTTATTATTCAAAATAAGAATTCATAAAGTTGAGGCTTCTGAGTGACGATCACTAGAGCGTAAATGATCTTTGTGCAGGAGAAAGGTTTTTTTAACAAAAAAGGAACGTTGCTTTATAATAAGGATTTTCTGTTGTCTTGTATGATAGCTGATGTTGTTAGCAATATAAGATCGTACTTTTGTCGAATTTGAGTGCTTCTGATTGCCTTTGTTTTGGTTATAATACGACTGATGAGAGGAGACTCCTAAACCTGTGCAGCGCGCCAAACAGGGGATGCTTACCCTTCCGGAGCACCCACTCCTTTTCGTGGATTCCATGGCTTTCGTTCTTTTTGTTTTCGTTTTATCTTTTAGTTTGTTTCAAATTTGTCTTGTGTCTTTGAACAATGTTCTTTTGATCTCTAACATAGGTATTCTACAATTGAATTGAAATGCACATATAGCATACTTAAACTTTTCCATATTTATTCAACATTGGTAATGCCTTTCTTGCCTTCTTTGTTCAATTATAAACCCGGTTCTTTATACGATACTACTTCAGACTTACCAATACTCTGAAACTACTATTACTGGATTGGAAAATGGGCAATGCTGTTGTCTCTAAAGATGAAGGAAATGCGAACCCTTCCTGGACACCTGTGTTCGACATTAGTTATAGGTTGGGTCTGCATTGTTCATAGATACAAACAACGGCGCAATTAAGGAGTCGCATGAAATTATGGTCACGTCAAGCGGCTTCAGTAACGTAACAATGGTATTTACAATTACTCACCAAAGCCGAACCCTAAATTAAACTCAACGTTAAGCTCTCACAACATTCAATTCAGTTTGTGAAGCTGATTGAATTTTCCTCTCCATTATCTCATTGCAGTTGTAAGTCTATTTACTAAACTGTTAACACGGCCTCTGCAATTGTTTTAATCTAAGTTATTAAAATATATAGTGAAAAATAGATACATTTCCAGTCAATACACTTGAACGCATTAGAAATTAGGTTTCAGAATTGTCTTGAAAAGTAATTTTTCAAGCATTAATGGAAATAAAGCAAATGTGAAATAAAATCACTGCAAGGTCTTCGCTTTCATTGAAAAGTAATTTTGTATCCTGTATGTTAGAATCTTAAGAATACGATTTAGATTTAAATTTTCTTAATTCAGTTTGCGTCTGAGACCGGCACGAAAAGTATTGACAATACTTGAACATTCTATATGGGGAAAAACAAAAAAATGTAAGAGAAAAACTCCTCATTTTTCTGCTTTGTATTTGCGTCTTCCTGTTCTGATAAGTCGGTCAATGATTTAAAGTAGCAGTTTTTATAAAATTCATGCAATGTCCATAATGAAGTGATGCCTGGTGTGGAAGAACCTACCAACCTGTTGTTGATTATTCAGACTTCAAACATCAAATGATAACACGATTACAGCCCTTTCTTGGTCAAGGCTTGTACTTTTGAAAAAATCATACATTTATATCTCTAAGAAATCAGCTAAATCAAGAACGATAACTCGTGCAAATGGTTGTTTTCAGGTACATTATATGAAATTTATCTCAAATGTACAAGGCTCAAATGGCAAAGGCTGGTTATTTATACAGGAAAAGTCCCTGACTTTAAAACAATCTTAAGTTGGTGGGTTTTTGATATGGATGAATCACTTCGTACATGATGTTTATATGGACGGGTACTTAAGTTTATTTTTATGCAATTGAACCTGAATTAAAATGTCACTTTTAGACCAAAGAAAAGGTTCCTTGTAAGACAAATGACCTGTTGAAACAGGAACATATATTGCAGATTGTTTAACACCAGAAGCGGAGAAAAGTAACATTTAAACCTAGGTGACTGCTTAATTAAGGTGACATTAAAGCCGTTTGACAGTATTTTATTACCTATAAACTTATTCCAAAATGTTGACATGAAGTTGATATACCTTTACGTATTTTAGTTATCACTAAGAATAATATCGTTGACATGAAAAAAGCATTAAAAACACAAAGCCATAAGGTCGTCGACATTGTTTTCTTTTCAAACATGCGAAACTACAAAAATAATTTATCCATGTTTATGGTATCTGGATTATGCCACTAGACTGACTTTCAGTCGCATTAAATGGTGGTCATGGTATTAGATACAATAAGATTATTTCTGAGAGTCTAATATATAGAAATACGAGAACTGGCTTTATTGTCTATGAGATGGTCTTCCAAAAAGTCAAATTTTACAAATAACCAATCATTTACAGACCTCCTTGAAGCCTTTAACGTTTAACAAGAACCCACACAGTAAAATGACTCAAAATTAAACCTAAAATCCATACCCAATCTCTCAACCGTTATCAAGTTATCAAATGAGGTTTCCTTGTTCGCCATGAAGCTAACTGCACTAACTCTCTAACAATTAATCTGCAGTGCAACACTAATCCTTACGCTGAACTTAACGTCGCTTCATCCTAACCTTTCCCTGTCCCTTAACCCTAACTGTTACCGATTTAACCAATGATCTAACTCTCAACGAACAACTACCTCAACTGAAGTAAAGGGATCACTCGACAATTTATCGCATTAATGTTTGCGGTAATTCATTATTGATGCGATTTGTGTCGATCACACTGCTTTCTCTGCTTTTTTATCCGGTGACTCTGGTTTTGTGTAGTATTTTGTTCCTTGGATGCGGATTTTCCATTCTAGATTGATGTTTTTTAATTTGAACTTCAATGTAGAAGTTTTTTCTTAATCAATCAAAGTGCTATTAAGAAAAATTCTATAATATCTTTTCAATAAATACAATATCGATAAATGAGCTTTCGGAACATGAAGTACATAGCAGCTTTTCTCCTTTATATTTGAGGTCTCTAAAATAAAACCTTACTTTTTGTCTGAAATTGTTCCCTAATTGTTCCTCTGGGATTGATGCTATTAGTAAACGTCATACCTAAGCCCATGAATAATTACAATTAATGTAAAAAAAAGTTCGTCATTCAAAGTCCATTAGTCAACTACACAGATATTCTCTTGACAACATGTAAGAAAATGGACAGCATGAAATATCATGTACTAATGCCGCCTTCGTCTGACCATCTTTCAAAATAGCTAAGCCCCAAGTGAGTAATGCAACATAATTATTTACTTATATCACTTCTTAGAAATCTCGTGAGATTTGCGTTATCTCACCTAATTCATCAAAGCATCATTTTATAAGGGAATGAAAAGTAAATAGCTCCAGAGGGACACTTGTTTCGTATAAAATAAGGGTGTATTATTATTGTTGACAAATCGAAAATGGCAGCTATAGAACTCTTCTTTCACTGAGGAGTGTTTGGTCTTATATTTCCTGTTGATATAGCGCACGTGTTCTTTGCTTTAATGAAGGGATTGAGAATTTGGTTTCATATTGGGACAAAGCACGTTACAGAGCTTTTATTTTAAAATCTGGATGAATCTAGAATGTATTGGTGGAAATATTTATGTCATCTTAAATTGAATTTTATAATTTCATACTTGGAAAAAACGGATATGCTACCGATTTTGTTGGAAACATGATAAAAAGCAGTTTGTGAGTACTTGCAAATTATTTGTATTACTTTTTTATCTCAAAAACCGTTTTTTCATCAATTGTGTATGACTTGGTTGTTAGTGGTGTAAATTAAAAAAATAGTAGCAGTATTTTATTACCAATATGACTTTTATATTTTATAAATTTTATTAATTTTTTTCAGATGAGTAATCTATTTCTTGAAATTTTGTCCCAAACACATGGTCATTTTTGTATTAAGACTTCATTTTCTAAACATGTCATTAAAAAGTTGGAAAGTATATGAAATTTGTAAGGGTTCTTTTAGACTTTATTGAAATAATTATTTTTTTTTAAATATTTTCTCTATTGTATGGTTTAAAATGTCGTAGAGTGCTGTATATTGTGCTTTGCCCAGTTATTTATCTTGCTGTCTGAAGCCGCAAAATGATTCACTCTTGTTCAGCTAATACTTTGTAGTTTAATAAACAGTTCAGAAATCCAAGATAATAAACTTAAATGTAGTATATGAAATGTTATACTTCCATTCTTGCACAACATAACCACTTGAAAGGACAATTTATTATTGTTGTTCGCTGTAACAGCTGATTTTATTTCTTGCAACACTAAAGAATGTATGCCAAAATGATATACAATACACGTACAACAGTGATGTGATACAAGATTAATCAGTTTAATCGCGTGTCTTGAAGTTTTGATTACAACATTCTACAGTGGAACAGTTCATTTAGCATTTTTTTTATTTGAACTGCGCGTGTTTTATACGACTATTGACACTGAACTTTGGTGTCGTTTCTATCAAATAGGAATAATTTATTATAATAAAATATAAATTTACCAATAAGAAAATTTTGGGATTTGAACAAGCTTTAACAGTCAGGATTACTACCATATATGGAATGAGGTCATGAAATGTCTAATTGCCCTAAAACTCTTCATATTTGTCTGGGGGGAAATCTGAGCATGGAAATTAAAGGTATTGAAAATTTGAATATAATCCCAAAGTCTCAGCATTTTCTATGCTCGGATTTTTACCGCAACCAAATAAACTTTTCATACCTTTAACAATATAATTCAACATTTTTGCAAAATATGTGTAATTATTTTAAAACATTGTTAAATAAACCTAATTGATGCTTAGAATATGTCTAAAATTTGAAATTAGAACGTTCTGTTTTTATTATTTTATAAGTCTTTGCAATTCAGGATACATTTCCATTTTGGTAGTGTTGTTGACTGTTTGATAATGAGTAATGAAAGTTTCTTGGTGAAAAATACCAAGAGGCCAATGTGGAAACGATAAGATTGTGGAAGCAAAATGAACAAATGGACAAAGCTTAAAGGAAAAACAAAAAAAGAATATCTAAAATCAATGATAAACACTAAAAAAAAACGGGTAAAGTGTTAACAGCCACTGCCTTTTTAATGAAATCCGCCATATTCTGTAGCTCATATTCCTCATCGTCCTGTCCAGTAATAAGCACAATCGAGACAGAGAAGATTTTGCAGTTTTTCAAGAAAGACTCTCTAGGTCTTTATGCAAACAATAACCTTTTGTGGTCTTAAAAACTGGTCTAAAACGGGATTCTTTAAATACATAAAAAATGATTAAAGAACTTTATTGGAGAAAGTGTAATTCATCACATATCTAAGAATTAACATCAAAATTTAAAAAAAATGTTTGAAAGAAAATAAGATAATTAAAAGGGCAGACGAAAGAACATGGGTCATGAGATATAAAGGGGACAACAAAAATATGTAGGATGAAACAGGGTTTTTTTTTGTTTCGTTTATATGTTTTTCATTTTGGTAACAATAGGATTTTCTTTGCATATAAAGCAGTTTCATTACTTTCTTGTTTTAAATACGTTTTTTTTATGTTATAAAAACTACTTCGATCTAGGTTTTCTCTGTCGGAGTTGGATTTAAAATTGTAATTAAAAATGGCCGCCAGCTGAGGCAAAATCGGATTTTGCAAACATAAAGACTATTTAATGGTGGGTCTATTATCCAAGTTTGCACGATATATGCAAGGGAGTCAACAAAAGATGCTAGATAAACTATATTCTTGCTGTGTTCAAAATCAATAGATGTAACTCTTTTCAGTTACATACATCTGACTGTTATTTAATAACGTCCATCTCCTGTGATTTTGCGCACGCACAGTAAGTCATAACGTTGCGTAGTAATGCCGCTTTATTGTACCCTGGCGACGTTTTTCAAATGAACAATCAAACAACTAAACAATGGAACTCGAAAGACAAATAAATTAAACACAGTTGATTTTTGCTTTTTGATTAATTATTTCTAAATTCATTTTCCGCTTTTTCTTCAAAAAGGCAATTCCATTGGGTGATTTACCTGGTAATTCGTAATAAAACGAAAATATTATGCATTATTGATATTTGTATCAATATTTGAAATTAGAAATCCTGGATATTTGATGATGTAATAAATATTTAATCATGATTTGTCAGTTATTACGTTCATACATCAGACTTCCTGGGTATATTTGTCTGAAAGTGTTGTTTTACTTCCAATCAGAAAAATAGAGCAGTGTAATTATTATGCCATTCCTAATATATAAGAGACAAGTTGGCTGGCGAAGTACACACGATACATTGCCTGTAGCACATATAATGGATAGAGTCTAAATAAAACTACTAGATGATCAGGATTCACTGCTAATTTATACACAGAATATTCAGCCTAGTTAAGTAATTCTACTTCTCTGCTAGATGGTGAAATTTTACGTTTACTACTTGCTTGTTCAAACTCAGTGTTCCAGTTTGCTTGCGAAGTTATCAATATAAGTAGATATATAAATAGGAGATGTGGCATGATTGTCCATGAGGCAGCCACCCAACAAGTGACAGTAGAATTTTAAATTTTACAGGTCCCATTATGGCCTTCAACAATGAACCAGAGTCCATACCATAACGGAAGCTGTAAAAGGCCCCGAAAT
>JARWCS010339320.1:0-11653 GCA_034783895.1 Geukensia demissa | reverse complement strand
ATATGGAGTTTCATTTACATTTCCAAAGGACAGCTGATCTGACAGTGTTCCAGGAAGTCGATAATGCCACATTTATAATCTTAACACTGCATCACAATTGATCCTCTGATTCTGATTTTATATGGTTTCTAGGTATTTTCAGAAAAAGGTAAGAAACCTGAGGCCTCCAGGAAATTAACCTAAGTTAGTATTACCATAATTTCAAATCTAAAGACTCCTTGTTATTGTCATTGATCATCTGATGTTTAATTGTATGGGTTGCCAAGTATTATTAAATAAATAAGAGATCTGAGAGTCTCCTAGGAAATTGGAATTGCCATATTATTTTTTAACTGCATATGATTGAAAATTATTTTCTGATTTCATTTATGCATGGTTGCTAAGTACTCCTCTAAAAAATAAGAGGTCTGAGAGACTTCCAGGAAATTAACCAATGTTGGAATTTGCAATTATCAACACCACATGTAATTAAGCAGACTTTGATTGACAAAGTCACCATTAAGCTGGGGTTTTTAGGCGATTTTTTAACTTAAAACAACCAATTTAATTTATCCAAGAATTAGAGAAACAAAATCTTACATTATTTAAAAACTGATAATCATATTTTTACAATCTTGGTAGTTTAACATTCACCAAGGCTAGAAATTGAATGTTTTTACTTCATTGTTAAAACAATGATTATCAATGGCTACCAATGTAAGATTCTCTACATAAATGCTAGATAATTTGGCAAAATATAACAGGTCTGAGAGTCTTTCAGGAAATTTACCAAAATTAGAACTGTCATCCATGCAACTTCCTCTAAAATTTCATTTTGGAGAGATACTAAGAAAACAAAACCTGGAATATAACATTCAGATAAAAACAACCCTTTTTTTCAAAATTGAAACAACTAAGTTGAAAACTGATTCCCCTTAATGATCTTCATGTCAAGGTCATTAAAATTTGCCTCTGAAACATGCATGTCATTTTAATGCATTCTCATAACAGGTTTCATTTAGATATAAAATTCGCTGCATGTGATGTGCAAGGCCTAAATACACTCTCCTGCAAAGTTTCATGAAACTACCTTCTATATTTAATGAATAAATAGAAACTTGGACATAGTCGACGCAGACGCAGATGCATATATATACCAAGGCAATTCAAATAGTCCCCCTTTATGAAATCCATCATTACTTTGTTAAGGCGGACTAAAAAATTTAAATTTTTCTTCTCCTTCAAAATTGCCTCTTTTAACCCTAGGATCCCTTTTATTAAATAAAAAACGGCAAATGCTACAAAAAACGCTTGGAGTAACTTATGATGCATTTTTCATAAGAAAATCAGTTGAAAAATAAAAAAAAATTCCTAAATTAGGTGTGGCCATATTACAATCCCTGTATATCTCAATAACAGTAAAAGATGGGTCAGGAAACTTAGAGCTCATAAAGTTCACTAAGTAATGGAGAATACAAAGAAAACAGACAAAAAATAAATAATTTACATTAAGACGTAAGGAAAACCCCTTTTTGTCCTTACCCAAAAAACAGGTGGGACTTAATCATACAATATCCATAACAACCTTTATCTAGTACCAAAAATCCTAAAATAAAAATATAGTCGGTTTACAAAAACAAATTATAGTGTGGAAATTGACATGTCTACAGAGGCTTACACACTTGCTGATGCAGACAATGACGATGACAACAGCTCTATACCATGATACGGCCACAATTTTTTTATCATATAAAAACCTGTGCTTGTGTAACAAAAAGGATATCATCACATTTTGCCTTGTACTTCTTGATCAGCAAACTGTAATAAATAAAACAATATCTATAATGCATATATTATAATCAAAAAATCCTGTCCCAGAATGCAAGTTGGTTCTCAACGCAGGTGTGCATAAAAACAAAATCCAATTATCTTTTTGAAATACAGAAAAAATGAAATTATTATTTTTTTTTTAACTTTTTCTCTAGATGATTTATTTACATCACAAAGAAACTTCCGAGAAAGTTTCATGAAATCCATGAAGTTAAGTTTGAAAAAACTTCAACCTTGGGATAAATTACAGAAGGTTCGCCTAATTGTAGACTGAACAAATATGTACAGTCAGTTTCAAATAAATAATACCCTTAACTCTTTTGAAGAAGTCATATCAAAAACAAGAAATAATTTAAAATTCAATCAACTTAAAAGCAATTTTGAGATCAATGTTGTAATACATGTATTTCATAACACATGGTTTTTGTGGGAAATCCCCATATCATGTGTCCATAATTTTCTGATGCTCACAAAAATGGTTTCCAAATTGCAGACTATTTTATTATCTTTTTTTAAATATATATTCAGGAAATGAAAAGAAAGGAATATTTAGAAAATGATTTTCAGTACAACATATTTTATTGGATTTACCACTTAATTTGAGTTCTGTACATGCAAGTTTAAAGTTGGTTTTTGAAAACCTGTTCGCAATTACATGTAGGCGAACCTCCAATGAATGTGGAAGAAGACAATGGAATTGTGACCACTATGTTTTGCCTTCAGTGACTTTTGACAAAGACAAGACATAAAAACTATGTAGACCACTCCCTACTTGAAAATATGTGACTAGTGGTCATATGAAATTCATTATGATGTTGCCAATACATGTACATGTACAAATTGTATATTTAAAAGGTTTTGATTTAAATTACAATTATCATCTGTGTTCACAGCTGGCCCCACTGTGCTTGATGATATACTGATGATAAATTCAGTTTCAACTACCAAAACCTGCACTTTTCTACAATGTATATTTACATGTTCAGACTAACAACAAACTTACTCAGTGGATATAATCTTCTTCTTCAAAGTGCTGTAATTGAGAGCATGTTCATCTTGTAGTTTCTTTAATTCCTACAAACAGATCAAACACCAGTGTACCAATGTTACAGGTTGTCTAAGAGACTAATAATGTTATGTTACAATGAAATTTTTCATAGGCTTTCTGAAAAGTACAAATTTCTCCGAGACATGTTTATAAAACCTTACGTTTAATAAGGGTTTCCATGCACTAATAACATTTATACTTTCTTAGCACAATCGTAGCGGGACATCGTGTGACTACCAATGTCGCACAAATTTTTGCTGGGATTAAAAGTATAATCAAACTACAACAAGTATTAACACCAAGCAATGTTGGTTCGACGATCGCTTTTTAAGTATAATTGAGCCCTAGGTTTTAATAATCACCCCTCTTTTCCAATGTGACAGGTCATGTACGATGTACATGTATCTGCAGGAACATGTATCTGATAACTCTAATCAGCTGTCTACATGTAACTTAACTTATTCAATTCTCCACGCATGTACAACATATATATTTACTGAGACGTACATAAAGTATTAGATCATTTCCATATATTTTATTTCAAATAATTATTATGCTGCAATCAGTTGACTGGTTTTAATAATATTAAGACTCAGGGCATAATTTAGATGGCAAAATAAAGATTTCCGCCACATTAGATCATGAATCAAGCTTGAAGTCTCAAGCTCATGTATTTTCAAGCAAAGTGAAATCGCAGTGCAATTTGGACTTACACATGTAAATGAGATGATTACTCCAACTTTCCCAGGTAAAACACAGGTATTCAAATCATAAACAACCAAAACAATGACAATTTTCAGCATGTTCAGGGTGGAGAGACAATGTTATATTATTCCTATCTTTTCCAAGCAATATAAAAAATTGGAAATGTGGCATGATTGTCCATTAGACAGCCACCACCAAATGACAGTCAAATTTTAACTTCTACAGGTCCCGTTATTGCCTTCAATAATGAATTATAGTCCATTCCATAACGGAAGCTGTAAAAGGCCCTCAAAAATTCAAAATGTGAAACTATTCATAAAACATGATAAACCGACTTGATCTATTGATAAAATGGTGAACAAATAACAATAAATGACTAACCACTGGGCTATAGGTTCCTGGCTTGGGACAGGCACATTAAGTGTGTGGTAAGGTTAAACCAGTTTGTGAGCTCTCACCCCTCCCACTCATCTGGGACAACATGGCATGCAACATGAATATTATCAATCAAATACAAGGTTTACAAAAATGAAGTTGACAGCTCGGTCTTTTAATGGTTAGCATGCTTGTCTTGACTGTGGAATTAAGTAGTGTGGATTCAATCCCAAGCAGAGTTAAACCAAAGACATTTAAATTGGCATTTGCTGCATAATTGGAATTTGTTGCATCTCCATTAAGTATGCAGTATTTAGGGGTAAGAGCAAAGACTGGTCGGCCCAGAGTCAGAATACATGTATTGTGTCTGGGTAGAGTGGCATGTCTTCCTGCCATTGTTGCTTTTGTGAGTTAGCACTTTAAAAATCAAGCTCAGCATGTTGGTCTAATTCAAAGCAGGGCTCATTCGTCATCACTCATTAATACATGTATGCTCTCGTCCTGGATATGCATGAAATATTTGCACAGGAGTTTAAGCAACATTCAATCAATCAATCAATCAACCAAAAGCAGAGTTGGATTTTTGAAAGAAATAAAACAATAAAAAAAAAAACATGACAGTAGTCAGTACAAGATCTGCAGTTACTGATTAGGATTGATTTAGGTTGATGCACAAAAAATTCATAATCATTTCAAACAATCCACCAATTATTGGTGTTCATTTCCATTTTAATTTTGAAAACATTCCACTGACTAAAGAAACAAAATATTTGAATATGAATAAACTGCCTGAATTATATTTCATAAGTTTACTAGATCTACTTAGAGATAGAGTAGACATATCCCTCAATGTGAGTATATTTGAGCATAAGTTCTTTGCCAATACATGTACAATGTAAACCAGCCAATGAGCTTCAACAGTACAAGTTCAAAGCAATACCACTTTAATTGTCGGTAATTTTTAATACATTACAAGTATTGTCGATACATTATGTATATTGTTTTCAAATGTACCAGTGTTCACATGTTCTTAATCTGGTTCAGTTGTCTTACTAGTATTAAGTGCAGGCCATATACAAGGTTATCCCATTTGCGATTCGGTTCCAGTTTTTTTTTCCATTTGTACCTTCACCGTTTAAGTCTATTCAGGAAATTTTTGAAATGAACCCCCTATGCCTTCTGTGATTAATTTCTGATGCATGTACCTGCACATGATTGGTGTTGGCACAAACAAAAAATTCACTGGAATCAAAATCCCAAATGCGATTACAGGCATACAAGTCCACTATTTGCTAGTTGATTCACTACAGACATCAGGCAGAAATCTATGTCTACATACCTGTTTCAAAATCTTGCACTGTTCACAAATATCAAACTGGAAATCTTGAAATCCCAGTGACAAACCAAGGTCTGATGATGACCTGGATTTTTCATGTTCCATTCTCATAGATACACAAGGTTTTTCTTATCAACTGATTGTCTCTTTTTCACCAGAATAAGATCCCATATCTAACATCATTATTTCCTTAGTTTTAAATTATGTCATAATAATTTGGACTTTCCAAAGTTATATTTTTGTTATCACACTGACTGACTAAGTCTGAAGGAAATCGATTCAAGAAACTTTTTTGGCTGTTGACACATATAATCGGTACAACGACATGCGAGTATTTAATATTCAGGTGTAAATCTGTATGACAATTTGATTTAAATTGCAATATTTACTGCAAACTAAACGTAAACACATCGTCTCTTCGAAGACCCTCATGTTTCTGTACACCGGAAGTTGCTACTTCTGCCAAATATGGATAAAAGACGGATATTAAAAAAAAAATTGCCGATAGACTAAACTCATGTTTTGAAACATATTAAGGTGATATTTTGACAAATAACTACTGTAGTTGAGCAAATATAAAGAAATAAGACACACAGAGTCAACTTTGTAGCAAAAAATTAGTCCTTATTCAATATAAAATTACGGAAAGGGCCCTGTCGTCGGACTTGGCTTAGTATTTCGATTTGTTGGATTTGAGTGCTTCTTTTCTATGCTTGGATCTTGGACTACGTATGTTTTGGTTCTTATGCTACTGATGAGAGGTTACCGCTTGAAATGTACATATAGCATACCAAAATTCTCCATATTAATTCAACATCGGTAGTTTGTATTTCATTATGTTTTTTTTTTATAACGCTAAGCATAACTGGAATAAAACATATTTTGGATGAAAACATACATTTATAAAATTTTAAATTTTTGGATATTGAATTTAAAAGTTTAAATCTTTTGGTATGTAGTTTATGTATAAGGGTCCTATAAGCAGACTCAACTATTTTATCAATGAAGCTGCAAACTTCTAGTTAAGTTTTGTAACAATTGGTATGGGTTGATCACTAAGTTTAACTAAATCTGGTTCGGGTGGTCTTGGTTCAAGTTGTCATGAATTCACCAGAGACACAAAAAATGCTTGCGATACCGTAAGAAGTGCTTTTACTGTACGTATAAAGTTATTTTTTAAACTTACATGTATATATATGCAAACGAAAAGATATGGGGTAAATGTCAGAGAGACTGCAGTACAACCACAAGAAAACAGAGGGAATTTGCAAATGTAGAGGCCTCAAAAAGGTTTAAGAGGCGAATACCAGTCCCCGTGAAAAGCTCAAAATCGTCCCAAATTTAAAAAAAAACTTTATATGTAAAATATTCTGCTCCAACATGAATATTATAAAAATGTATATGTAACAAAACACAATCTATTTAAAGAGCGAATCGACAAAACTGTAGACGTCATAGTTTTCTACAAGGTTCAAGGAGAATTATGGGAGAATTACGACAATGCATTTATTAATAATGAATTATTATCGCCCATTTCAGTATTTAACAAATAAATAGACTATCTTTCCAATTTTTATTTGTATCTTTCATGTGCACGTTCAACTTGCGTGAGAATAGTACGGAATATTTATGGTAAAGTAATGAAAACTATACGTCGAGATATTCTCCTATAACTCTATTCTGCGAGCTTTTAAATATTACATGTTATTATACTGTTGAATTTTTAATCCAATGAGAATGAGCCATTTATGGCATGTGACCTCCAAATATTTTCCCGTATTGTACAACAGGATGTCAACGTTTTCCGTATTGGACGTCCCGAAAAGCCGTATTTTTCGTATTGTACGACCGGAAATGAAAAGTGTTTATGACGTCATATTCAATTAAACAACGGGCTAAAATCCATCTCAATACAACCAGCAAAACTATTGTATTAGGATTTAAAATATTCTGCAAGAAATTGAAAGGCGGAAAACAATAAGTAATGTTTAGTGCTAAGCATGAAACATCGATTATGCAAAAAATTATTTATGAAGTCCACATAAATTGTTCAGTTCCCGACAAGATACATTTATTGTTTCGTCTTTATCTATGTTGAACTGTATAATAAACAAATTATTTTACAGCGTTATGTACAATACGGAAATTATTGTACTCGTCCGTATTGTATTGAAAGTTGTATTGAACTCGACGCCTTTGGCGTCTCGTCCAATACGACTTTCAATACAATACGGACTCGTACAATATTTTCTCGCATTGTACATAACACTGTAAAATAATCTATAATTATTTAGTTGCCCATATTGTTTGTAGGTGTTCATGCACATCGATACCAAACAACTAATACGTTGCATATCGTCCAATATCATAACACCCTAACCCCATATTATATCTTAATGATGTTTATAAGAATTGTAGCCACTATCTACCTCTAGCTAACGAAAAACTAATTTTGAACCAAAGTTTTATAGGCTTTTGTCAACCTTATTTCCCGCAAGTCCTGGTTTTGCTGTAAATATTGGGCAATTTCTTGTATTTTCCATATACATTAGCTGCGGTAATAACCCCTACCCCCGTTAGGTTGTATGAAACATGTGAAGCTGTCATGAACCCTTTATTATATCTCGATGATATATATATATAGACAGTGTGGCAACTATATGCCCCTAGCTAATGGAAAAAATGAACCTAGGTCTGATAGCCTTTTGTCAAATTGATATTCCGCATGGTCTGATTTTGCTATAAAGATTTTCTTGTACTTTTCTTGAACATGTAAAAACATTATGTAAGATTGACTTAAGCATGTTAAGTAAGACTGGTTAATTTTTTTCACAGTATGATTACCAAAGTGCAAGGCCGTACCTGTGTGCTGTCCAACTTCTACCAGTCAAGGTTCTTCGTTGGTGGTACCATGTTTAGCAGCGCGGAGCACTACAACCAATACCCCAAGGCCGTATACCACCGACAGACCCGTCTAAGCTTTGCCATCCTTAGGGCTCCGACAGCAGCTAAAGCCAAGCGTCTGACTGCAGACCTAAGACCTAGTTCAAGGTGGCAGAACAACAGACCCACCTTCATGGCCAACCTGTTGCAGCTCAGGTCCGATGCAGACCCACAGTTCCGTGAAGCCCTCTTGTCCACCACTGGCTTCATAGTCCACTGTGTTCCTAACCCGTTTTGGGTTACCGGCAGCCATTATACCAAGCCTGGCCGCAACGAGTTCGGCTACCAACTTGCAACCCGTAGGAACAAGTACCAGAGGTATATAACAAAAAAGATATTTATATTATTATATTAAAATACAAAATTACCAATGTTAAATAAATATGGAAAATTTAGGTAATCAGAAAGCAGACATTATTATCTAATTATTTTTTGTATTGTTAAGTCAATGTCAATGTTTTTTAACATTTTATCCGCTCTCTCATTATGTATATTAGATTAAGCGTAATCCATTCACAAAAGGGTATTTCAATTGCTTCCCCCCCGAATAATGTGTTACCCAATAACTAGTTTCTTAAGCTTAATGACAGAAAAGTGCTTCGTACGCAAATATATTGGTGCAGAAACACCGAGAAAAAACAATAATAGACTACTTCAGATTTCTATAAAGGAAAGTTCTTCGTACGCAAAAATAGTGCTCCAAAATTCCGAGTAAAAACAAAAAAGCAAAAGGATACAGTAGAAAAGTGCTTCATACACAAAAAGGATAAAATTATCTGTTTATTGTTCTGGTTCTGTATGTACAATATATATAATTGTATGTATAATTGATTGATTGTTGGTTGCTTAACGTTCAGTGGCAAATATTTCATGCCTATTCAGCACGAGAATAAGTTCAACAATTATCAATATCGAAAATGGGGTTGGGATGGGACAACGGTTTTTGACTGCCACTGGAAAAAGGGAGTGATGGGTAGGGACATAAAATTTAGCCTTTTGTAGCGGCATAAACTTACTTTTTTTTACTCTTCAGTAGCTTTAGAACCGATTTGTTAATAATCTCTTACTAGATAGAATTGGTACAATCCTATCGGAAAAACCATAATGTACAAAATATTTCCCCAAGTATCTTTAAAAAAGGCAATTTAAAAAGCTTTTTATCAACAATTGTTACAGCCGTGTTCAAAATTGTATAGCTGAGTAACATATTCATAAACTTACCAACTAGTTATTTATAAAGTAACATTACAATCATTTGCGAAATTTCCATTTGGTTTCCATTATGAAAATGTGTAGCTTATTAAACCAAGATTTAATTTGAAATTGAAGTGTGATTGGTTTGACTAAAATACCTTTAACTTATGTATGCATTTATGTTGTGAAACAGGCAATATTATCGAGATACCTAAATGGATTAGCTCACTTACCACCTGTGACTTGAAGTAATACTTGGTTGCTCTTCCCTGTTCCTAGTTCGTTTATAGCGAAACAAGTGTAATAACCGGAATCTGAGTTCTGCGGTGTATTAATTGTTAGGGATGGATTGTTTACTGATATACCTTGCGTCCCTACAGATCCTCGTTGGATAAATGTAACAATTCCACTCGCATTTCTCTGCCAATATACAACTACGTGAGCTGGGTTGCTTGTAATCGTACATTCTAATGTAATCGGTGTACCATAAATGGAACTGTATTTTTCCATACCAATGGAAATATTTGGCACTCCTGTAAAAATAAATAAAAATATATATCATTCTACGTATATCAACTGCTAATGTAGTGTAAGCATTGTTTTCTAAAATATGCATGTTAATGCTTACATATATATTTTTCCTATATCTAAATAATTTAAATAAAAAAGTAGGGAACGCAACGTTTAAAAGGAATTCGAGGTTACAAAAGGGGCAGACAGAAATCGTTAAGTCGGAAGACAGACAAGACCATGACCAACAAAATGAAACGAAAGACAAACATAGAACACACAACACTACACTGAAAACTATAGCTGGAGTAACTCGACCACCTGATCCCACTCCTGTTTTGTGGATTCCAAGCATTTGTTCCTTTTGTTTACGTTTTATCTTTTAGTTTGTTCCAAATTTGTCTTATCATTTTGGACTATGCACTTTTGATTTCTCTCATGGGTATTCTACACCGGAACCTACAAAAAAAAAAAAAAAACAGGGTGAGTTCAGGTACTCCGGAAGGGTAAGCAACTCATGCCTCACTAGTGTCACCCGCCATGTTACTCAGTATGCAAAGCCGATATATAGGCACAATCGATATTAGTCACAACCGGTATAGGAACGGATTTTAAAAGATATTCATATGACGCTTTGAACTAAATATCAAGAGGTTCTGACAGGTAGTTTGGTAAAAATAAAACAAAATTACTATTAATCTGTTAAATAAGGGAAACGGAAAATAAAACTCATGTGAAAGGAATTTCAATATACGTAACATGGCTAAACGATATGGAGCTTAATATAAAAAATCAACAGATTCTGATGTTTAATATGTAAGTTAAATGTGGCACAACATTTACGTTATGAACTGTACAAACATGTTTTCTGAAAACAGATCCAGAATAAAACATCCATGCGAGACATCCAAAGTGCATAGTCAAATACGACCAGACAATTTCGAAAAAACATAAAAAAGGCAAAAAGTGAAAAAAACCGAACAAAGGTTTAGAATCCACTACAGGAGAAGGGTTAGGTGCTGCGGAAGTGAATACGCCCTCTCTCCCGTGGTACGACACCTGTTTTGGAATAAGTTACGTCTATTATTCCGGGTGAGCATTAATCCGAGAGGACATTAACTTAATTGTTGAACTTCCGGTAATAGGTCCACAAGTAAAGAAAACATAAAACATCTTACTTAGTAAACCGAAGTCCGCCAAGTAAAACCAGAGTTTAAGTAGATCTGCGGTTTTTCTATATTTGCTTTTAATGTAATTGACTATGGTTTCCACAAAGGGTGGAGACTCGCTATAAGGGAATTGCTTACAAAATCTTCCTGATACCAAATATCAGAAAGATCTGAAATGTACTTCTCATTCCCAATTGTTAATTTTCCCTTCTTTCACGGGGTTGTTGTTTTGGATCTTTCGTACGATGTATACATTTCTCAGCTTGATCGGTATGCCCGTGTTTGAACGCAACCTCTGTGTAACAAAGAATTATTAAGTCAAGTAATTCGTTACCAGAAATTGATTAAAACATTAAAACGATCACTTAATTCTTTCATTAATATAAAGATTTGGTAAGATTTGGATGTACTTGTAATCAATAAAGCATGGGATATCACATCTTAAGCTCTACGTGGTAAATAAAGCCCGGAAATTAAAAAAGAAATTCACATGGTCTTAAAATTCATCTTAATAAACTTATCCGTAAAGATTATCGTCACAGCATTATTATAAAATCTTTAAAT
>JARWCS010339310.1:0-11654 GCA_034783895.1 Geukensia demissa | reverse complement strand
TTCGGCTCACCTTCTAAATATTGTATCTGTCTTTTAAAAGACGATATCCACCAAACAAAGTCAGATAACATATAAAAGACACTGTCGTGGAATGAAAGGGTGACCGATTAGCCAACCGCTGGTAGGACATGAACTGCACCGAAAAACGTTTGAAATGACAACACTTGCCAAGTACAGCGTGTTAATACAGACAACAACGGAGCCAAATATTTCAAAAAGCACTTGTTTTCAACGCTTAAATAAATGCACGTTGTCGAATACCTTGACAAGTTATAATTTAGCTTGTAATAAGTTGCAATACATTAGTAGACGGACACAATCCATTTGTTATTACGCTCAAGTAAGACAAATATATGTATTTGGTTATGATCTTTAACTTCATAGTTTCGTATCAAAAAATTTTGGCCACCAACTATGACATTATACACTATTTATTGTCCGAACTTGAATATCCGTAAAACAAAAAAAAAAGAAAAAAAAAAAAAAACAAGGTCGTGATCACTTATTTAACACTGAGAACAAAACCAACTTGTAAAATGTATAAAAACGTACGACATAACACAAATTATTACATATTTCGGGAGATGTTACAATGTTTTTCGGTCAGTGATTCGAAAGTTAATTTAAAGTGATACAGAAAGAAACCGGTCCGTACGTTGAAAAATCAGCGATTGTACTTGGATAATTATTTGTAAATCACTCAAATAAAACAGACGATTTTCCAATTTGCTCTGTGTTTGACATTAGTAAAATAATAAACAGCAAACTAGACGCATTCAGGACTCACTATACAGATGACAACGGATAAAAATAAAAATAATAATAAAAAACGAAAAAAAAAAAAAAAAACAAACAAACAAAAAAAAAAATATAAAACCTGGGATGAACTATGGAACGATTCGATAACTAATATGTTGCCTTGACAGTGTATGTATTTGGGAAGTAATGTATTGGGTTAACTATTGTTTGGTGTACCATTGTCCCTAACTCACTTGATACTCTAGAAATCGAATCCGTACAGAATCCGGTCGATGAAACAACTTTGTATACGAACTGGTCTGTTTGCTGCTTTCTTCAAGGATCATGTTTTTTCTTAGTGTATGCCGGTGGTCCTTGCGTGACTTTTGGCACTAACTCGCGTAATTGTTGGTTTTGATAAATAAAAGGGTCTTAATATCGACATCAAAATATAAAATGCCTGAAATCTATTAAGAAACACAGTTAATTAAGTTTTTACTATAATAAAACAGAAAAAGGTATCAAAATTGTTGAAAAATTGAATTGTGCATCTATCAAGCGTACAGACTTTTATAACACTAATGGAAATTTAAATACGTAATTTTATAAAGCTTCAATTATAACTTTGGGAAAATAAATTTTACCTACTTTAAATTTATAACGTTTAATAAATAGGCGACTTAATGACTATCAATTACATTTACAAGATGAAATTAAAAATTTGTAAATATTTTATCACTAAAGACATACGATTTTGTCATCGCTTCTGTTCTAAATGTAGGATTTAAGTAACCGTTTTGAGTAAACGTGATTCAGCAACCTGTATACATATATGATTGTTAAATTAACTTGGAAATGATTCATGGTACTTGCAGTTTTCATGATATGTGTTGCTACCCGAACGATGTCTCATAACCAAACACAAACAATCAACCCCAAAACTTGTTTCTTTATGTTTAATAAAAAAACAGCATCGACTACTGACATCATCAACGTAAAATGATCGGTTGTGATCGACAGTCAGGGAGTAAAAAGTCTTCTGGATTATTTTTTCATCTTCTCTAATTTCTTTGCCGAAATATTGGGATTATGGGGAAAGGAAGCTTATTATTTATAATCACCATTTCAGAAAAAAATAGTTTTAATTAATTTATATCACTGCATCTTTTGTAATAATTGATATAATTATTTTGGAATGTAAACAGTTTTGGCAAACCCCTGAAATGCTTCTGGTGATTTATAGTTCTGCTCTTCATTCCTTGCATATTTTTTCAAACAGTTAAAATAATTGATCATAGTTATGAACCATTTCTCTGAATGATGATAAAAAGTCGATAAATAAATAGAATTGAAACCTAATGCATTAATTGCACGCAATAAAACATTAGCTCTTCTAACAATATGCAGATATGTTACATTCTTCGTCAAGATAAACTATAATCATTTACAATAACAATTAACACATGTAATCTTAAATGAAAGTGCATAATTTTTCAGTGTCTTGTAGACGCTTCATAATTTTTCAGTGTCTTGCAAATGGTTTTTTTAAAATAAACTGCAATGTATTATTTAGATAAAGGTGGGATTCTGTCGTTAAATTTTAGGTAAAGCTTTACTCTATTCTAACAAACGTTAATGCCAATGATAAAATAATTTTGTTTTCACAAATTTTTAAAACCTATTTAAATGGTATGTCATTTCTTAGCATGCATAACATGGCTGTAAATTCCTGTCTTGCAAATTATGAAATCAAGACAGTATCTTTTTCTAATTGTAAATAAGAATTATTCTTTTTCCTTTCTTTAACTATTTGTAAAAGAGTTTGTCTTTTCTAAATGCTGTATTGAGGCAGTAAAATGTTACCTCGTGTTTGAGGTGTTTGTTTTTTTTCCGTTTATGGCATAAGTGTTCTGTTTTCCAGCTTTGACTATCATAGTTTTTCTGTTCATAGGATTTTTAATAGAGGAGCTAGAAACAAGGTTTATAAGGAACTGTACACAATTTTGTTTATTTTAGTGTATTAACATTATTTTCTGGGAAAAGAAATGCGCCCGTTGACAGACACGACAATCTCGAGAACGCGAGCAAGACGGAAAATATTGCAGGATTTCATCCAATAGTACATATACTCCTCATTTCAAATTGACTCGTTATACATGTACAAGGTGCATTTAACCACAGATTACTTAATACAATAAAAAAAATAAAAACACCCCATACACCGTGGATAAACTTATGTTTAAATTCTGTTTCTTCTTTCAGAACTACAGTAATAGAAGCACCTGAAATTTGGTTTAAAGATGACGGGAATCTAACAAAAGTTGTTTGTGAAGATGGTAAGCTTGAACCTGTTCTCCCAATTAATGACAACTATTATATTTCTTGTGTAAATTTTTGCGCTTTTTGTGTGTCAGTTAATAAAAGATTTCCAATACCACTTATAAAATTTGCTGATGTTAAGTGTCAGGTAGTGAAAACTGACCGTAATGATTTCACGAGTGAGTTAGTTTGCCTCTTCCAATGTCAGTTATTGTATAACCAACCGTTAATAGTTCAATTCCGCGCTAACAAGTTTGTTGCTCATTATTGAATTGCACCTGTTCATATTGCCATGTGGATTTACAAGTTTTTATTCAATATGAATAAATTACATATTCCAGTAGAAACAATACAGTCCATAAATCGTGTTTGAAAAATCCTACCGGATTCATCCTTGCAGGGATACTCATGGATATAGAAATATTGACAAAATTCAACAAGCGCATGAAGTAATATCCACAGGCGAGGGCTAGTAAAAATAAAAGCCAAAACTGTCGGTCCGACAACAGTCTGCTTATCATACTATTGTGCTCTAAAGTAACTGTATCGAAAACATCAATCTTATCAGCATTCCCTTTTTTTAATTCGATACTTTTGGAGATCTTAAAAATAACAAAAACAAAAATTAATTTCAGTTGTAATTTATTTGAGCAGACATTACCAACAAGGAAGTATCGGACCGGTGCAAGGTATTGGTTTGGAATTATCCATATCACAAAAGCCTTGGAATAGTCAGAAACAGCACAAAAAGACTAAGTTTCGTTAAAAATATCTCAATTAAAACAGTGGTTTTACTCTTTGACTATTTATGATTTACATATGGTCAATGACGGCCGCGTGTTGTCTCTTAGGACAGTCCCTCTGATAACATTGTACATACATCTTAACGCTGTTCACTAAGAATATTTTGTCAAATCTTGAAATAATGGGTGTTTGGCAGTTTTCCTATTTTATCCAGTTTATATAGCAAGGGACTTTTACATAACCCATTTGGACAGAAAAAATGTTATAACCCTTTAGGTTTTTCGGCCCAAAAATTGATTTCGAGTTGCAAAAATAAATGTCTAGACTGAAATGCAGGACTACTTAGACAGATAAAAGTAAAAAAAAATGGGGCAGTTATTATGATAAGATCTAAGGGGTTTTGACAATACTTAATCATTTCATGTAGAAAACCAAACACATTACTTAAACTGACACTCTTCTTAAAAATCTTCAACTTAGCCATTGGAAGTGATAATTTGAAGTATTCTGTCAGATTTTGGGGTATTGGATATAAAAATTCTTGCGTTTCCCCTAAATGCACTTTACCTTTAGTTTACAGAAAAAATCTAGTAGATGTAGTAAAAGTATAATGTAACACCAAAGTGAAAATAATCAAATATAACCTGATAAAATAAAAATGTAAGCTAAGTTTGATGTGATAATAAGATTATAAACGAGTACTTTATCAAAATATGTATTTATTTTAGGATCTGATTGAAAGCTGTTTTCATCCTAAAATATTTTCATTGAAAAAATTTCGAGCCTCGTTAATCATTTATTAAATATCACACAAAATTGTAACATGTCAAATATAAAAGCGGAATGAAGAGGGAATGTAACATATCGGCCGTACGTAAAGCCTCCATATTGGATACAATGTTTACTTACAAAACGGGACCAAAAATCAGGAACACACAAATAACATCTGCACTGAAAGGCGTTCAAGCAAGAACCATACTAAAGTGCTAGGAGTATTAAAAAATTTCAATACATGTATAAAGTAAACCCTGAAATGAAGAACGGAGAAATAAATAAATATACAAAAAACTCAATAATCCCGCTTATCTGTTCCTCCTTAAGTGACTGGTTCTACGGCCAAGGTATAGGGTAATCTCAGCAACATGTTTTCCTTGAGTATGCCTGTTTTGAGTAATCTCAGCTACATGTTGTCCTAGAGTATGCCTGTTTAGAGTAATCTCAGCTACATGTTGTCCTAGAGTATGCCTGTTTAGAGCAATCTCAGCTAAATGTTGTCCTATAGTATGCCTATTTAGAGTAATCTCAGCTACTTGTTGTCCTTGAGTATGTCTGTTTAGAACAATCTCAGTGTGTTAGAATTGCCGATTTTGAGAATTTGTCCAAAGATATAGTACGCCTTGTATTATATACATGTTACAAATGTTGTGAATTACAAAATTTTGAATGAAAATCTAGGAATTCTTTTAGTGCCATATACACCGAAATTTTAAAATTATGCGAACGTGTGTTTTTTTGGAGATAGTGGCCTATTTGCTTTCTTGTTGTTTAGTCATTAATTCGAATTTACATCGTTACAATCACGGTTAAAAAGAAGCTGTACTCAATTTCGTCCATTTTGGCAACTTATGACAGATTTTGATAGAATTCTTTGCCCGTGTATATCTATAAATTGTTGACCTTACCCCGCATTTGTATGCGTCAACACACAGATGTAGTATCATCGACATTTAGCAAAGAATTCCGCTCAGACCGGTGCTAGGGGCCGTCTTGAACTTACTGTGAGGTGTGGGTTTTTACTCCGCGTTGAAGGCCTCACTGTGACTTTGAGATGAAGAACAGCAATGAAAGCGCTGTTCTTTTGCTTGGAATTTACTTGTATATATGAGATTTTTATGTCATGAATATTTACACCATACCCCCCTTTTTCTATATAAGCATCATTTGAAATATTTACAACTGCAGATTTAAGGTTGACTTCCAATGTGTTTGCCCATAGCCTAGCTGATGAAGGTAAACCCAGAAAGCGCTTTGTATACATATGAATATATTGTTAAAAAGCTAATTGATGAGTGAGTTGCTGTCTTTTCGGCTTTTATTCCAAATCCTTTATTTCAAATGTATCTTAACGAGCCAATGCGAATACATCAGGATTATGATAAATATTATCATTTTCCCATTATGTGCCAAACTAACCCGTTTTATTCTGTACATTTTAGTACCAAAGATGACGCCATTGGGTGACGGAACTGGTGTACCCGGAGATTCTCATGGAAGTACATGCTGTGCCTGTGGGAATGCCCGATACCATATGCACTTTCAAGGATTGTGGTCTAGACAAACTCACCCAAAACATTTTCCTGTAAAGGAAGGTATGATTTTAGACGTATACTCTTTCACTTGACCACTGTTCAAAAAGTATAATTTTAAAAGCTTAAATAAATGGTATTTGTTACAGTTAATTTGGTCCGATATTGTGTTTTTTACAACGTGGGATCTGCAACAGATCGAAGGTTCGTATGACTCGCACGTTCAGTTTAACAAATATGCAATTGATTTCTTCTTGTGACGCCACTTACTGAACACTTCTTGTTCCCGTTAAATATGTAAGACATTATTTTTTGCATCTTACAATTTCTTGAATTAAAATAAAGTTGTAATGTATTCGAACTTTTAAGCGTAGAATTTCAAGACATGAGGATTTACGGCTTGATTATACATTTCTATATGCATTGGCTCATGTTCATCGGATAATTTAAATTTACAATTGGATGAACAGTTGAATTATTCATTTGCCCTATTGTGAAAAAATAAACAAAATACCTTTTTTGTTCGAAAGCCACTTCCGCAAGTTAGAAATACATTTCTGTTTATTTTTGTATTTATCTGCCAGGTAATATTTTCATAGCGTAACAATATTAAAATTCATGGACATGTATATTCTTAATGTTTATGTTTGTGTCAAAGTGATGCACTAAAGACAGTGCTACCTTTACTACACAGGTCATGACCTCGTGTAATTTTATGGGTATGAACTAACGAAGTCGGTTACCTGACCAAAACTGGAGACACTTGGGGCCTCATTATATTTCCATCATTATAAACCTTCAAACATTTAACTTAAAGTATTTGCAA
The DNA here is from genome assembly GCA_034783895.1 of Geukensia demissa. Taxonomy (NCBI): domain Eukaryota; kingdom Metazoa; phylum Mollusca; class Bivalvia; order Mytilida; family Mytilidae; genus Geukensia; species Geukensia demissa. Next base: position 4,721 of record JARWCS010339310.1, on the reverse strand, counting down.
GCTTCATTAACGTAAGGCTTCTTTATTAAGCTAGGGTATAGTTTTGATCGTTTTTATCAAAGAATCGACATGCTCGTAAATAACAGCATTTTCTTATTTAAAAAGACATATGATGTCTCTGACTTACAAATTGTTGGTTAATTTATGATATGCATCTTTTATATATTTTGATATAAATTACATCAAGGTTGACCTTAATCAAAGATCACTTTATAAACTTAAATCTAAAGTTAAGAACGTACAAGGGTGGAAATATTCATTTTATATTCCTGCAATTGATCTTAAAGAAGAATCTTTAGAAAGAATCCCACAGATATTACATTTATACTTTTCAATTGATAAATAATATCTTTTTAACTTCAAAGCAGCCTGTATAAACAGCCGGATGTAGAGATACTGTCTTGCACTATACGAGATTCAAACAAGCTCTTGTCAAAATTTTTCCGACTAATCTTTTTACCTCTGCAAATAAGTGTTCACATTCACATGAACCTGCTTTTTCGTTTTGTTTCCGCGATACATAAGCTGCTACACAGTTATTACAGTAGCCCAAGTAGATTTTTCTTAATTATTTGAACGAGGTTCTCTATGAACTCCTCTAGGCATTTTTGTGTCGCGCCTTAGAAGAATTCGAAAATTTCACATTTTTAAATTTGCCTTGTCTGTTTGGACTATACACTTTTGATCTCTCGCATGGGTATTCTACGCTGGACTTACAGTAAGCGATTTGTGAAAGTTTTGGTCGTTGTGGGAGTGAGTATTTGTTGTGCTGTTGTCAATTTTCTTAAGTTTTGTCTTTGGTTCCAATGAAAGAAAAGTTAAAATTTGATTTTGTTGAAGAAATGGTGTAAATTAGAAAGTGCCAGTGGCACTCTAATTTTATTAAAAAAAGCTTTACTATACTAAATGTAACATCCACCACAAACTTCTTGCATTTTAATTCATTTCTATTTGGAAAAAAATATGTTGTATCTTATATTGGAAGCATGTATAAATCAAACATTTCCAAAAACATACTACAGGTAAAACCAAATTATTTAGTCTGCTATTCATCAGTCATTTGAAGTTGTTTTAAACTGATTACGCTATATATCTACAGTATGTGGCCATTTATATTGCACCACGTCATATTTTTCCTATATATTTCATATAAAACCACATTTTTTCAAAAAAATATTACAAAGCCATTTCTTGTCCGATTATCATAAAATTTGCTCTGTTACACAGAAGTTTTCTAACAGTTTTACTGTTAATTCTGATACAATTTTCTAACTGCCAACTTTCTAGAATTCATGAGTTAAACAGAAATGTAAATTTTGATGTCAAAGTTTTACTTAGATATATAGGGAAAAGTGACGTCAAAAATTCAAATTTCTCTTTAACTCATGAATTCCAATATACAATTAAACTGCTGAAAATTCTCTGTTCATTGGTGAAAATTTCATAAAAATCGGATAAGAAATGACTTCGTTATAATTTTTTGAAAAAAATGTAATTTTATATAAAATATATAGGAAAAATATGACGTGATGCAATATATATGGCCACATACTGCATATTTGGCAAAAGGGCAAAGACATGCATATGTCATCGGAAAATACAGCCAGATTAATTTACCTCCCATAGAAACATTGAAGACAAATATAACATATTAATAACATCTCGCTGGTGTTTCTATTGTTACTAGAATAAAATAAAAAGCAAGTTGGCAAAAATAATGTTGCTTGTTTGTTTAATTGGTGCTTAACGCCGCTTTCAACAATTTTTCATTGTTGGAGAAATCCGGAGTACCCGAGAGAACCACCAACCTTGGGTAGGTGACTGACAAACCTTATCACATTCGATGCGAGATAACCGGAAATAATTAAATGTTTGATGTTTGATGAAATAATTGCAAAAACGGCAAATATGTAAAAGAATTCAATGAAATGTCGCCGAGCGTAGCAAGGTTAAGAATTTGTGTTTTCAAATATGATGATTTTAAGATTGCTCCATATAAAACCATTTTGCATTTTGGCAAGGGACTGATTTTACAAAGATATATGATTGAATAATTACACCTCTTTTTAGATAATGATTTGGTCTGATGTCCGTGAAAGTTTCTAGCCTGGGTTCCAGGTGCAGCTTGCTGTCGCGTCGCAAGGTAGCCGATTGTCAGTTAGCCAAGACCCCAGGCCATGTTTTTTACATTGGCTTTACATAAAAATATTTTATGTCGTGGTTAGTTAACCGCTTGACAGTTTTTATCAAGAAAGAAAAAAACTGTCAAATCCTCAGTTTTACATTGTTAAGGCTACTGGTTTGGGGCCATAATTATATATTTAGCTTTTGTTTTTAAATGTCATGGTTCTTTTATAATTTCCATTGGTACGATTGAGTCCTTTTTATTTTAGAAATATCATTTGGACAACATTGAAAGGTCATGGCTTTTCCTTCAGAAAAAAGGAAAACCAGTGACAAATTCCCTTAACATTTGAAAGTAGTTAGTTTTCTATTAGAAACGATGTCTTTCCTTTAAAAAGTAGAATTTTTTTCATCAATTAATTGTACATCTAGCTAACATATATAATGAATAATTACTAAAAATTCGCCGTGCAATATTCTGTCATATTGATAACCGATTACATGTAAAGGCATTTCAAAACTGTTGACGTCACTGTTGGATAAATACAATTTTACTTGAGTTTTTCAAAACTGCTTTGCAATAAAGATTTACTCGAAAAGTAAAGCACTTAGTAGTTGCCCCTGCCGTCTGATTTGGCTTCCCATTTCGATTTGTTTGGATTTGAGCGCTTCTTTTTCTGTGTTTGGATCTTGGACTTCCCACGTTTTGGTTCTAATTTTCCATAAAGTCCAGTGTAGAATACCCATATGAAAGATCAAATATGCCTTGAAATGTACATATAGCATACCCAAATTCTCCATAATTATTCAACACTGGTAATTTTGTATTTATTTATTGAAGAATATTGTCATTCGCAGAAAATGAATTACATTCACAAGATCATGCAATAAGTCTTCCAATCTGTGAGACATTTACTTTACACTAGTGCAATAGCCCTTAAACCTGAGAGTGCATTATGTCATTGTGACCAACGTTTTTATATTTATATATATATATATAGAATACCGTAACTCCATATCGGAGTGCATTCTATATGCTCAGTAAGGTGTTCTGATCAACTGTCTTTATTTGTTTGACAAACAATGACTGTTAAAACCCACTTTTGTTTTTTTTCTTTTAATGTTTTGTCAATAATATAGTAGATTAATGATAGTTCTGTTCCAATTTGTAGACTTTGTTAATGTTTTGACCAAAATGCACTCGATTTCGTTACTATTTATTGTTTCTATTTAGACTATTAAACATGCCATTGGTTTAGTTGAAATTTCATATACTCAAATACAATAACATTGATAACTAAATACATCATGTCCAATTCAAAAGGTGACAAGCAATTTTATCCGATCTTTGCTATCTGCAACTGACAATTTACAAGTCTAGTGTAAAAATCTATTATGATATCCAAAAGGAAGCGAAAGAAAACCGAAGGGTCAGAAAAAAGAAGGAAGTCGCCAGATACGACAATCTCGAGAATAAGAACGAGACAGAACATGACATATTTACATATAAAACAATAAACACACTATGACCAATGCGGACCCACCAAAAAACCAGGGGTGAACTCAGGTGAATTCTTAACTGCACGTTTACTAATTTTTTTAGTAGAAGTATTGTGAATTCTGCTTAGCCTTGATTAGTAATTAGAAGGCTCTTATTAGCAGGGTTAAAATCCGATATTTAAAAAAATGATAGAAGAGATGCTCAAATCAAAACAAATCCAAATAGAATTCCAAATTAAGCGGGAAGGACATTCTTTATTTCTACCAAAGATGAAATGACTTTTAGTCATCCAACGCTCCTAGGCAGTGCATTATCTAAACTCCCTAAGTATCTTTTTATACCTCCAGTTAGCTGATGATAACAGTTTCTAAGTTTACATTGTGTTATCCATAACCAAACTTGTATTGAAGAGATATTTTTCCAAAATTTTTCATTATGATTTTTAATTATTTTACAAAGATGAAGTTTGCTTTTTGTTTCAAGTTTTTGCGGTTTTTTCCATCAAAACTCTATATAATATTTTAAATGGTTTTCACAAAAAGTCGTAAGTCTATGATTGATCGTAAATGTAGAAACTTCAAACGAAAACTTCATAATTTACGACAGAAATTACACTTACGACATTTTGTGAAATTGACGACAGGCCTTTGTTCTTTTTGTTTTCGTTTTCTATATCTTACTTTGTTTCGAATTAGTCTGGTCTCTTTGGGCTATGCAATTTTGCGATAACTTATGTATCTCACATGAGTATCCTATACTGGATTTAAAATGTTAATGAAAGTTGGATATTTTAAACCTGAAACCCTGAAAATCACTTTTTCTTCATACTGTTTTCAGTGATTTGATCCCCAATTTTTATGTTTTGTTTAATAGATTTGGCAACAAGGTTCTCGAGAATTAAATTTTGTTTCATAATTATGCTCCCTAACTGCTAACTAAAGTCATCAGGCTTATCATATGCACAGTGGACGTAGCTGATTTTTCATTGGCTTCGTTGTACTCAGGCTTTAGATTTTAGAGAAGGGTTTCGTGAACTGATGTCCTGGAGTGTCGGATTAAAGAAATAAACAGATATCCTTCTCGCTGAAAAGGTAAA